>MU968382.1:24088177-24244541 GCA_034641835.2 Pinus albicaulis | reverse complement strand
GTTATTTATATGTACCAGTTGCAGTATATTTCATCTTTATTACTCAGAATTCATATGTTTATGCCCTGACTTCCTTTTGTTATCTCGCTAATATATATATATATATATATATATATATATATAATTTCAAAACATCATTGTGTCAAGTTTGTCTTTGATCATGATTTAAAATTGGGTTTAGAATTCAAATTAGGATTTGATCAAGGGTAGGTTAGATTCTTATAATTCAAAGCCCATCCTTAAGTTCAAATAAAGTCTTTTTCAAAGTCCCTTCATGTCAAATATCCATCATTTTCATTTGTGGGTCATTTCCTAAAGTTTCAGATCAAAACTATTCAATTAGCCCAAAAACCTTGTTTTCGTAGCACCACCCGTTGAAAAAAGTTGTTTTGTGCGACGAAAACGCTAATAGTTTCATAGCACAAACATGAAAAATTGCACTGCAGGCAATACGAAAGCGCAAATTTATAACTTTCTTATCAATTGAGCTAGAAAATGTCAGAAACCATTGGGAAAGGGTAGGTTAGTGGTATGATGAGTTAGGTAATGATGAAATTCAATGTACTTACCCACGTTGCAGTAATCATTGTCAATATAGGGTATGAATGAGGCATCATTCAGTTATGAGACAACATTTTAAATTTCAAAATATTTCCTAATTGGTCATTCTCATTTTCCTTTCGCCTCCATTTGAAATGTTTGAGCTCTAGAGTGTCAAACCAAACCTGTGACCGGTTCATACAAAAGTTTTCTACACCAATATTCAAGCGAGGCTGATTGGTTTTCTGAAAAGCATAACAGAAGACAAGAAAATACACAGAGGAGGGCAGTGCTTAAGGCATGAACCAAAAGATATGAGGTCAATAACTAAAGACCCAGCAGTGATGGAGGCATTCAGAAAAGTAGGCTGCTTACAGTTTTGTGAAAATTTGCAGGGATCTCACATATAGGTATCCAAAGAATTTGCTATGAATTTTAGTGGAATAGCTACTATGGTTGGGATGCTAAGTATATCTGTTACACCAGAGACTATTTCTGTTGTTGCAGAGATACCAAGAGGTCAAGAAGCTTGGTTTAAAAGCTTCAAATTTGATATGGAACAATGCAAAAAGTTCATGAAGGCTGAATACGCAGACATGGACCTTAACAATGCTATTTATAGAGGCTGCATCAAATACACTTATTCAAAGTTGCTACTCAACATACAGAAGTATTTTACATGTGAAGGCAGATATCACAAGGTTTACACATATCATTTCAAGTTGCTTCTGAATTTCACTGGTAAGATTTCACTCGATTTTCCTTTTTATCTGCATAGGAGTATTGCAAAGATGGCTAATAAAGTGCAAGTGAAGTCTGAAGGGAGTGAAACATCGTTGTTTCATCATGGTTTAATGAAGTTATTGATTTTAGATGAACTTCAAAAGATAAGAAGGGATTGGTCATCTTTCTTTTTTATAAATTGTTTTGAGGTGGAAACCCTAACCCCTACAAGAAACCCTAAAGATAAAAGAGTTCCATCACCACTAGCAGCAGTACCAAGTCAACCTGTGGCTGTAAAACCAATGGGATTTGTAAAATTGAAGCCAAGAAAACAAATTGAGAAAAGGGCAGAGTAGATACAAATGCTTGATACACCAACTCCATCACCTGCAAAACAGAGGTCAAAGGTTGTTAAGATTGCAAAACAGAAACAAGTTGTCATTAAGCAGGAAATCAAAAGAGTAACTAGAAGCCAAGCAATGGCATCAAAAGGAAAGGCAGCTTTTATAGAGGACAACCCAGTAGTAAAGGGAAATATAGAAGACATTCTTCATGCTATTGACATAGAGGAGACACCGATTGTTTAAGCAGAGTTCATTGGGGAAGATGCAACTTTCATCTTTCAAGAAAGAAATCCTATGACTAGACATGCTAGGAAAATGAAGAAAGGCAGCAAGGAAGTTGAAAAACCTATTGAGGCACCTAAAGCTCCTGAAGAAGTTGTTTATCTCTCATCACCTATAGTGAAGCATAAAACCAGCAGAACAAAGAGGGGAAAAGAATAAATGATAGAGAAAATAGAGTTTCAACATGAAGAAAAATTGAGGTTAGCAAACCAAGAAATTGTTGTGATGAGAAAGAGGACTAGAAATCATAGTGTTGAGAAAGAAGAGTTTAAAATAATGAAAGCATCGTGAGAAGGACAAACTAGTTCTATTTCTGAAACCCCAAGTAGTGCAGAGCAGTTTTTCAAATGGACAGTTCCAGCAATAAAGGAAGCCAAGTTTGTCAGAGTAATAAATACGCACTTGAGAGCTAATAATAGAAGACTTAAATATCAAGTGGAGGACTTGGAGGAGCAGATGAAGTTGATTCAGGATGAGTTAAAGAGCAGAGGAAGTAAAATAACATTCATTGAAGAGCCAATAGCTAAATTAAGTGCAAATGAAGAAGGAACCTCAAGTAAGCTATAATAACTATGTTTTGATAGTTAATATGGTTTTTAAATGTTGCAAACAAGTGTATTTCAAGTTTTTGACATATCTACATTTTCGTTTTTGAAAAAAATTGACAAAACTGCCAACTCAGCAGTTTCGTAGCGCAAACAGTGTAAAAAAGCATAAAAGCGCTACGAACCTGCTGTAGTAGCTTTTCTACTCATTTTACTCATTTTTTGAAAGGATGAAAGGTGAGTTAAGGACTGGAATTGATATAGGAGATGTATTAAAGGGTAAATGAAATGATGAGAGTGCAAAGAACTCAAACATTTTCAGAATAACTGTTAAAATAGCAATGTTATAAAAACGGTACGAAACTGCTTTGTTTTTGTAGTACAATGTATTGCAGCTCATTTGAACAATTTGAAGATGGTTTTGGACAGCTGGAGCCTATGGAGGAGTTTTGGGGTGTACTAAATCAATTTCAAACAGCTAAGGACCTCGAAATAAAGAGTACATCATAGTCATAATATTCAAAGAAATCACAAGTCTCTATACATATAAAACAGGGGATTGTTTCCTATTTTCATGGAGATCAACAATATAGTCATGAAGAGCTGAAGCCCATCATCCAAATTCGAATAAGTGAGGATACACTTGGAAATTATGTAAATTTAAATAGATAAGGTTGTTAGATATAGCATTAAGCAGTTTGAGTCCTTTTTGGAATAGGACTGTTTAAGTGGATTAGGTGTCTTTTTTTAATACATTCCATGTCTTATGGTTAGGCAAGGTGTCAGTAGTTAGGAATTCAATGTATCTAGCCTAGAGCCAGATCATCTCATGTTGTAAGAGGTCTATTAAAGGCTAGGAGGTCAAATTAGTACGGGTTGGACATTTTTGGCAAAACTGTGCTTATTGTAATTGACTGGTTTTCAGCTAATACAGAGATTTTCTGCTTAACCAACTTGAGATTCAAAAGGGGTTTTAGTGTGTTCCTATTCTATTTTCATCTCTTTTATTATCCTATTGTAGTGTTTTTTATCTATATTACACGAAATTCATCTTTTTGATGCTCTGACTTCCTATATAAATGAACTGAATGTGTTTTTATAGCTTCATATGTGTTTATCTCTTGTCTAAAACTCTGATATGCTTCAAATTCCATGTTAAGTAGATTTGCTGGATTATTGAAACTATTTTGACTCCATAAGCCCAATGTGTACATGCTGATGTGATTCTTAACCTATATCTATCATTTATCTGTTTATTACCCCACATAGAGTTAGCCATCTACATTTTTATCCAAATCATTAACCCTTGAGAGAGCCCTCTCAGGCTAAGGAGGCTAAGCCTCAGTCAAAAGATTAGGTTTGAAGTAGTTACCTGAAGTTGACTGATCAAGCAGCCTATCAGATCCAATTTTGTGATAACACCTTTATTGATGAAATTACTATGTTGCCCTATGTTATATGTGTGACTTACCTTTGTTAAAGAATCTTATCTACCTGCTAACAGGAAAATCTGTCCGGCCAACAGCAGGGGATCTCCCCGGTAAAAGGTCCCAATTAGACCTTGAACCGTTTGGAATAGGGATCCCATCCGGGGTGTGGGTCCGGCTACCACTGATTTCTCCTTTGCTTTGGGTCTCACTTAAACTCTATCATTAGGGGAATTTTGAGGTCTAAAATGGGCCTCCTAAGGAAATTATAAAATAATAGTGGAAAAAATCAAATAAGATTTGATGACATCATCAAATTTTAGAGGGAAAAATGGAAAAAACTACTTTTTCAACTTATCTCCCAAAGTTTTTACTCAAATTTAGAGTGGGAGTACTCGTTGGATGCGAAATTTAATTCCCCATCCAAGGAGTACCCATGTTGCATACTTTCGATGGGTCTTACTACACGAAAAATGAGAACTACATAAAAAAACGTGATTACAATCACATTTTTTATGTATTTCACATTTTTCGTGTAGTAGAGTTCATCGAAAGTATGCAACATGGGTACTCCTTGGATGATGAATTAAATTTCGCATCCAATGAGTACTCTCGCTCGAAATTTGAGTAAAAATTCTGGGAGATAAGTTGAAAATACGAGTTGAAAAAGTAGTTTTATTATTTTATTATTTTTTAATATTTTTACCCTTTTATTTAAAAAATGGTGAATCATCCCCCATGGTTGACATCATCATCTTGAATCCTATTGGTTGTTATAAAGTTTATTTTTGTTGTACATTTTCCTTAGGAGGCCCATTTTAGACCTCAAAATTCCCCTAATGAAAACAGTGGATATACACCTAATCAACTGATACAAGACATATGCTTGATGCATTAAATGTACATGCAGCACTATGAGTAGCAAGAGGAAATAATAAATCATGAAGACCGAAGGAAGTGTTGTTAGCAACACTTCATTAGGGTCATGCTTGTAAACTGTTTTGACCGCAAAGGAAACAATTCCTCACGACAAGGACACCCTTCACTTCCTAAAAGTTCAAATGATAACACCAACGCAGATAAACAAAGTCATCAACATCGCTAAGAAAGTGAAATGAACTCAACCATCATTGACATACTCAGCAAACTGTCATGCAATGTGATCTGAATTAAAGATACAGTGCCTTTAATCTAAAGATGTTTAGAAACTGAAAATATAATACTCAAGAGTAATCATACATAAAACGACACCAGATCCACAAAGGGATTTTACAAAATGATTGTATTTATCATTCTGTGTATAATCTACTGGTACTACAATGTACTCAGCTCGAGTCCCAAACAAAAGATCCGTTTACAAGCTCCCGAAGGAGTATTTATAATACAAAACCTACCCTTTGGGCTTTCTTGACTTTTCATCTTCTTGACCGTTGGGTTTCCTTGCGACCCAGTCTTTTCTGCGACCCACGACCTGAGCTGTTGTTGTGACCTGTGACCTGACTAGGTCATGGGGTCACAGGTTGTAGAAAATGGCCAAGGTGCGACTTTGCGACCTTGCGACTAGGTCGCTGGGTCGCGGGGTCACAAATTTTGGGAAAAATCAGATCTGCGACCTGCGACCTCGGCAGATGTGTGACCTGCGATTTTATCCTTCCCATATTTCTCCTGTTGAGATAGTCGTAGCTCCCGCCACATGAACCAACACTTTTGGGTGAGTGAAAAACTTCCTTGTCTGGGTTGTCATCACAATTTCTTCATGCTACTTGCGTGTAAGCATATTAGATTAGCCACTAGCCTCATCCACATAAATATGCTTATGCATGTTGAAGAAAAATAAAGATACAATAAATATATAAATGTAGATGCATAAAAGGTATATGGACACATAAAATCAGGAGACTTTAAATATCAGCTTGGACCCCTGCATAACCCTGTTCTGTAGGCTATATATGCTTTGAGAAAAGGGGCCATTCCGAAGCGGGGTCGCATAGTCGGAACTTTCTCCTTGGTCGCAACTTTCCTTGAGAACACCTTTCTGTGACCTTGCGACCTCGGAGGGGTCGCACAGTCACATGGTCACGTTTCTTGTCCAGCAAAATGTATTGCGACTCAGCGACCTGGAGGGGTCGCGCGACGTTACATTCACATGGGTCGCAATCTCAGAGGGGGTCGCAGGGTCGCACCTTTCACTTGTCTCATAGATTTGCGAATCGGCGACTCAAAGGGTCGCGTGACCTCCTTCTTCACATGAGATACGATAGTCAAATGAGTTGCAGGTCGCTAATACCGTGGATTCACATATGCACTCGTCTCACAGGTCTACGACTCAGCGACCTGGGTTTAATTGCGACCTCACGGTGAGGGAGATCGAAAAAACTTACTCACAGAAACCTGTCGATACTTTCGAAATCGAGAAGCGCGATCTTGCAGCAGTCAGTATTGTATTTTCACGTTACAACTTGGGCTAGGTGCAGAGCTCGGGCATATTTTCAAACCTCAGAACCACTTGCTCCCTTAATTATGTTTTCCGCTAGTCATAGAGTCCTTTCCGGTGTATCACCCTCGAGGCTACTTAGTTATATAAGGGGGTCGGATTTTATGCCTTTCCCGGAGCTGGCTTCCAGTATGTAACGCGCAAACCATTCAAATTCCTTTTATGTTTTCCATCCTTACGGAATCATTTTAGGCGCGTGGTCTTTTGAAATCGTTACCATGCAGGTTTCAATACAACAAGTTGAAGACTCATCCTTGCAGAGCGTTTAAGTGACGGTGTGGTGAACTATTGAAACCTCGAGATGATGGCAAACCCCAGCAGAAAACCATTCTACGCGCTCTTACCAAGATCATGTTAACAATCGATAAGCTGTATGAAAATCATAATCCGTCTCAACACAACATGGTTGGGTGGATTGTTTCCCTTTGCTGCTCTGTGGTCTTGCCGGTCTCTCCGATTCGGCCAACTACACTTCAACACGCATTATAACAAGAGCACGCAATCCAGAATACCCTTTCTTGGTCGTGCACTTTCATCCCACCTCCAAGAAACCAGATCTGTCGTTGTGCAAGGCTAATTATATGTGGTTTCTTCTCCTCTGAGTCAAAAAGCCTGCAGTGAAATGTTATGCATATTTTCTTAGAGTTTTTTCTCTTCCATGCTAACGCAGCCAGAATCGAAGGGGTTCGACCCTTTTTTCGCACTGGATATCGACCAAGCCGAACGTTATGCTGCATGTCAGACTTGAGTGGCTCAGAAGGGCGTCATATCCTTGCATGTCGGGCTTTTGTCATCGCATGCCAGAGTTAAGCGGTGCAACGGCCATCATATCTTTGCATGTCGGGAGCAAAGCCAAACGATCTCTGAAAAAAAACTGTGTATCAGCGACCTTTTTGGTGAAAAACTTCCATTTGCGTGTAGCAGCTAAATTAACGTTCATGCATGGTAGCATGCATGGGTAACCTGCATCCACGTAACGCGGCATGAAGGGTATAGACTCGATCTATCCAGCTCACCGTGGACACGTGGAAGATCACTTGTGGCATTGATCATGGCGTTTTCTGATGAAACGATTCTACAATCGTGCGTATGATAACCACCTCTAGCGAAACGAATTCTACACCGTTTATAAATGATCGCATTTCACTCTTCTGCAATGTGTTGGGTTATAACCGCACGATAGTTATTCTATCACTGTCGTCGTAGATCTCTTACAAGGTTTGACCTACATGTTTTGACTAAATATTATATAACTGCTTGAACGAATAAACTTTGTCATAGGAATGCAACGTATTTCCCTATAGCTTTGATCCATGTATTAACCATAGTGTTTGACCACCGTATGTATATGTTTGCTCCAACTTTTACCATAAGCTGAAACCGCCATTGAACATTTGCGCCTAGTCATAACACCACATAGTATTACAACACGCTTCTATGGGTTGGTCACAAACTCCGTCTCATGTTTTAACATAAGCTTTGATCACCATATCCACCATAGAAATATTAAGCTCATTTGTAATGTTTTCTATATAGTCTTGATCCACCACTTTATATGGTTGGGAAACTACACGGTCTTGCACCTTGGTTTCATATACAACACAACTTTGGCCCATCGAATGTGCGCCAACTCATAATGTCTTAACATAGTTTTTCTCCACGATCTCTTATGGCTTTGAACCCATATGATTTTGCCTTGGTTTAATTGTATGAAATCATAAATTTTGCACCCACCGTGTAGTTTGGATTTGACAATAATTGCTCCTCAAAAGTGCATTTGGATATTCGAAATTGTGCCAACACTATTAATGCACGAATTTCCTGAACCATCAAGCCTAAATCTCACCAACAAACCTACCTATGTACTTTGATGGATGCTGAGGCACTGAAAGAAGCAAATCCAACCCTAATCACCAAATTGACAGTGATGACCCTTCACATACTTAACGTGACACATTTGAACCTATTAATACGGAGCTGAAATTGTGCAGGATCTTCAAACTTCTTCAGAAAATACTCTATCCAGTCCTCACGTAAGCTTAGATCATAGCAAATGCTTCTGGTTTATGCGATATGGCATCGGGTATGGACATTTCCAAACGGGGCATTTCTAAGTGCCTGATATGCACTAGTGAAGAAAACCCTTTTGCATTAGTGACATAGAAGGTTCTCTCTGATCAACATGTATCACACTATCCTCCTTTTGATAGTACTAGTCGCTTGCTCCTCCTCCTCCCCTGTTCCGCAAATTTGGCCTTGTTATTGAGCTTAATTTTATTCCCCTCGATGTCATGACAAGATGGAGGGGTTTGTCCCTCGTGGGGTCAACCTGTGTGGAACATTACAACATCACAATTACTCTTCGATAATGATGGCCCCAGACAAAACATATAAGACTAACAAGCTTAAGAGAAGGAAATCAAACAACATGCTTAATGGCCCACGATGAGAGGGCCTTTAATTGTTAATATACAAAAAGGTTTCCATTCGAATGTATGCATGGTAATCTCATTACACATGGCGCGACTGGGGTAAGGGTGTTCGGGCGTATGATGGATGACCCCTCCCACATATGGCCTGATTGCAGCAACAACATCTGATTATGATGGTGAGAAAGCTCACGAGGGGTTGGGGAGAAGTCGGTGGCATGTCGTTAACTGCAGGTCGGGTGAAAGACTTCAACGCCTAAGCGAGTAGAGGGGGGAACCCGAAATTTTAAATATACCAAAAAATTTTGGGTGGTGTTGTAGCGGCTACAACAAATGGCGAACCACTGGTAGAATCCAGCATCTCTATCAGTATCACAACAAAAGTCTGAGTCCGGATACTAATGCAAGGGAATATTGAACAAGTTCCGCCGGTACCCTTTGTATTAGTTTGGCCGTTTACAGGTATTCCTAATCCTTGTGCCTCAACTAAGTCCCGCTAGTCATAAACACATCAAAGAGAAAGCTCACAGACGCTAGTAGCTTGTTGATGATGTGAAGAGCAAGGCAGTGGGTTTATTATTTTCAGTATTTTTTGAAGTAAGTTTCTAGTGTTGCTCCGCTGCCAGCAGGCCTGGACAGTACCCCGACGGAGTCGCTTCAAGAAATCACAAACGTTGCTCCACTGCCAGCGAACCTGGTCAGTACCCTGGTGGAGTCGTTGCATTACCTCTCTGTGCAGGAAGGCTTTCTTGATCCTTTACCCTTATCTGTTTCATGTGCTTGCGCACTTATTTTCATGTGCTCGTGGCACTTCTTTTTCATGGGCGGATGAGGGATCCTGACTTATTTTACGAGCAAGAGAGGTTGTTTCTTGTTTTACAGAAACTAAAAGATATCCTGATTTGGGATTTCCCTTGTGCCAAAACTTCACACCCCATCTAACACAATAGGCAAAGCGCGCAAAACAAATCATGAATATGTCCAAGACTATGCCGGGCACAAGACTTAGGCTTACGGGTACTGGGCCATTCAAACCCATTAGGTCTCCCACAAAAAACTGGCTCGTATCTCCCCGGCTAAATAAGTTTAGACTCATAGGCATCTTGTTAAGACAGCGACTTCAATGAATTGTCCTAAGAGAAAGGTGCCTCTTGAGATAGCCACCGCAACTTCACGCAAAACAATGGCTTTACTATTTCAGCAATCGGGGCAAAACAATACTGCAAGGTGATAGGGTTGCAATGACGGCTCATGAAGTGGCAGGCGATATGACAACTATGATGTGAGGAAGGGAGCATACGACTCAAATGTAATAGGCAAGGCTCAAGATGCAATGCATGCCATGTGGGAGAATGATTAACCAGTTGTAGGTGGGAAAGAGGTGCAATACAAGCATTAATTATTTATGCAGCAACAAGCAAACTGAGAAGAAATGAGTGCAAAACAATTGTAACATGATGATGCCTAGGATATTAAGCATAAACAACAATAGGAAACACTCTTTTAAACTATGAAGTAAAAATTTGGCAAGTAAACCTAATTAACTTTGAACTAAATTTCTTTTTACTGCAGGTCCTAGCTAGCCTACACCTAAACCCTAGTTTAACCATCGATGCAGTCGGGTTATGTAAAATTAGCTTTCCAGTGCAGCCACCGCATTAGTTCCTGACCTGCAAGAACAAAAATTATCAGGATTAGAGCAAGTATCCAAAAAAGTGCAGTAACAACAATACTTACTTGAAGAGCAGGTGCAATGGCAAGAAGATCATAGATACTCACCAAAGAACATGCCATAATAGATTGTGCAAGTTGAATTCCACTCTCATCCTGATACACAGTAGTATGTTCTAGAAAGTCAACATTCATAAATGACACAAAATCATTCATGCACAATCTTGGGTCCAATGGGCGATGGGTGAACCATTGCCGACCTGTAGGCACATCCACCGAATGGGGTCGGTCGAGTTGACTAGAAATCTCATCATGGTGTTGAGGACCATCAGCTTCATGGGACGGAAACAATAAGCATGTGCCAGGTGAATTATAAATGCTTGCGCATCTGAGTGCAGAAACCCTAGTTTTGAAAACCTTAGCTTGGGGTTGCTCTTGGGTTTGGTCAAGGATATGAGGATCCGAACCCACTTTTAGTGGGGGCTACAATTCCTGGCCGTTTTGAACAAAATCCAGACCTTCGAGCGGGGGGTTTCCCAACATCAATTGCTTGGCGATATTAACAGGCGAATGGGCATGATCATCAATTGTAGTGATTGGAAAGATATCAGTGGGCTCTATATCAGTTTGGTGAAATGTTTGCGTGCTGACAGATTGATAATCCAATGTATTAGATTCTTTAGATTCGCCAGGATGGGGTGGATTTACCGTAAGGTTTCCGGGCAGTTGAGGGATTTGGGAAAAATCACATGTTAGTGTTTGATTGCAAGTGGTACTGGTTGGGCAACAACTGGAAAGATTAGAGACAATGGCTAGCGTTTTCTTGCCAGTGAGTAAATTGGGGTATATCGGTTTTTGCACACCAGCTATTGGGGGACAGGAAAATGTGCTCAGGGAAACCTCATGAGAATTAAAAATACACCCAGACGAAATGATATCCGATGTGGTTATGCTGGGTGAAGCATGGTACTTGGGAGTCATTATTTCAGAAACCCTAACTTGAGAAACCCTAGTTGGAGTTATTTGATGGGCCTTGTCAGGATCAGAAGGACTAGGGGTAACGCCTGGCATAAGCATAAGTGCCTCGATCCCCTGATTGGTACTCGAATCTTCCCAAAGAAGATTATCAAATTCAGGTGTCTTCATATGGTTAGCAAAGAGATTCGAGTGATGATCGTCAGCGGTATGATTTAATATGTTTTCAGATAAGGAGTGATAGCTGCAACCATCAAATTGGTCAAGCTGGGTACCCAGCATGTTAGGCCCCCTGGGAGTTATTGACTGGGTTGGATTAATAAAGCGGATATCTTGAGGTTTCCCAGACAAGAGATCGCTCCTATGGCTATCTAAAGATTCTGAGTGAGAAAGATCAGATCTAAAAGATTCATCGATTTAAACTGTGATTGTGAAACACCATCTGCGTGCTTATGATTGTCGCCAATACCAGTATAAGGAAATTTTGAATGTCTCGAAGAAATTAATGGTGGGGCGGGATCGGGAAACCAACCAGGAAATAATGAACGAACAGATTGAGTCGTAGGGGCGTCAACCATACGAGGCTTTTCAACACGTGCATCCGTGTCATTTAGAGAAAACAATGATCTGGCAGGCCTTGTAAGGGAATCAACTTCATGCGGGGTAGGAGTCGATTCATAATCCATATGTGAACCAGATTTAGGTTTGTGTCCAGGGAGACACCAAGTGGGATCGAGGTAGGCTTCATGAACCGGGAGGGATAATGAGCCACTGTGGTTTTCAAACTCTGATTCGACATGGTGCGTGAAAGATTAAAAGGTAGTGCAATAGGCTTTATCCTCTTGCTAGTGTCTATCCTTGCTCAGGACTTTCGAGGTCACAACTCCACTCCCAGACAACTCAGGAGGAGGGGCGAGAATATCACAAATAGCAACACTCTCCTTGGAGGCCTGAATGTGGTCTGGACTCAGGGAGATGGACAAGGAAGCATTAGGGACAAAGCCTGAACAACTGGTAACTTGCGGGTTATCATAGGGAACACTAGGATCTAACTGAAATTGTTCAAGGGAAACGAGAATCACATACCTGAACTATTCACTTAAACATTTCCAATCAACATCCCTTTCAGGGAACTCAAAACAATAATGAACAAATCTGATAGAGAATTCATCCAGAGATTCCTGAGGTTCCATTCTAATGTCATTTAGCTTTATCACTACACTTTGCAAAATGTACCTATGAAAATCTTGTCGTAATTCACTGGCGAGTTGTTCAAACGAATGGATGGAAGCTTTCGGCAATGTGCGGCACCATTGCTTAGCGTGACCTTCGAGAGTGAGGAAGAAAAGCAAACAAATCAAACCTTCATTGTCAATTTCGTAGCACTCACCAAAGTCACAAAAATCTAAAAAGTGTTGTGTTATGGACACCCCATTTTCACCATCGAATTTTAACTGGGACAAGTGATACATAAGTTCATCGGGGATGAAGTATCGAGGCTCATAAAACTCCGACAAACATCTCGGGAGAATGATTTGGGAACAAGCCATTACAGATATGATATTAACTGCAAGCTCTAAGGGCTCAGCTTGTCATCAGGCCCTCCTTCTAGCGCCAATTCTGTTGACGGGAAAATCTGTCCGGCCAACAGTAGGGGATCTCCCTGGTAAAAGGTCCCAATTAGACCTTGAACCGTTTGGAATAGGGATCCCCTCCGGGGTGTGGGTCCGGCTACCACTGATTTCTCCTTTGCTTTGGGTCTCGCTTAAACTCTATAAAACAGTGGATATACACCTAATCAACTGATACAAGACATATGCTTGATGCTTTAAATGTACATGCAGCACTATGAGTAGCAAGAGGAAATAATAAAGCATGAAGACCGAAGGAAGTGTTGTTAGCAACACTTCATTAGGGTCATGCTTGTAAACTGTTCTGACCGCAAAGGAAACAATTCCTCATGGCAAGGACACCCTTCACTTCCTAAAAGTTCAAATGATAACACCAACGCAGATAAACAAAGTCATAAACATCATTAAGAAAGTGAAATGAAGTCAACCATCATTGACATACCCAGCAAACTGTCATGCAATGTGATCTGAATTAAATATACAGTTCCCTTAATCTAAATATGTTCAGAAACTGAAAATATAATACTCAAGAGTACTCATACATAAAACGACACCAGATCCACGAAGGGATTTTACAAAATGCTTGTATTTATCATTATGTTTATAATCTATTGGTACTACAATGTACTCATCTCGAGTCCCAAACAAAATATCCATTTACAAGCTCCTGAAGGAGTATTTATAATACAAAACCTGCCCTTTGGGCTTCCTTGACTTTTCATCTTCTTGACCGTTGGGTTGCCTTGCGACCCAGTCTTTTCTGCGACCTGCGACCTGCACTGTTGTTGCAAGCTGCGACCTGACTAGGTCGTGGGGTCGCAGGTTGTAGAAAATGGCCAAGGTGCGACTTTGCAACCTTGCAACTAGGTCGCTTGGTTGCAAATTTTGGGAAAAATCAGATCTGCGACCTGCGACCTCGGCAGATGTGCGACCTGCGGTTTTATCCTTCCCATCTTTCTCCTGTTGAGATAATTGTAGCTCCTGCCACATGAACCAGCACTTTAGGGTGAGCGAAAAACTTCCTTGTCTATTTTTTCATCACAATTTCTTGATACTACTTGTGTGTAAGCATATTAGATTAGCCACTAGCCTCATCCACATAAATATGTTTATGCATGTTGAAGAAAAATAAAGATACAATAAATATATAAACGTAGATGCATAAAAGGTATATTGACACATAAAATCAGGAGACTTTAAAGATCAGCTTGGACCCCTGCATAGTCCTGTTCTGTAGGCTATATATGCTTTGAGAAAAGGGGCCATTCCAAAGTGGGGTCGCATAGTCGAAACTTTCTCCTTAGTCGCAACTTTCCTTTAGCACACCTTTCTGCGACCTTGCGACCTCCGAGGGGTCACACAGTCACATGGTCGCGTTTCCTGTCCAACAACATGTATTGCGACTCAGCGACCTGGAGGGGTCGCGCAACGTTACCTTCACACGGGTCGCAATCTCAGAGGGGGTCGCAGGGTCGCACCTTTCACTTGTCTCATAGATTTGCGACTTGGTGACTCAAAGGGTCGCGCGACCTCCTTCTTCACATGAGATACGATATTCAAATGAGTCACAGGTCGCTAATACCATGGAGTAACATATGCACTTGTCTCACAGGTCTGCGACTCAGCGACCTGGGTTTAACTGCGACCTCATGGTGAGGGAGATCGAAAAAAATTACTCACAGAAACCTGTCGATACTTTTGAAATCGAGAAGCACGAGCTTGCAGCAGTCAATATTGTATTTTCATGTTACAACTTGGGCTAGGTGCAGAGCTCGGGCATATTTTCGAACCTCAGAACCACTCGCTCCCTTAATTATGTTTTCCGCCAGTCATATAGTCCTTTTCGGCGTATCGCCCTCGAGGCTACTTAGTCATATAAGGGGGTCGGATTTTATGCCTTTCCCAAAGCTAGCTTCCAGTATGTAACATGCAAACCATCTGAATTCCTTTTATGTTTTCCATCCTTACGGAATCATTTGAGGCGCACAGTCTATTGCGATGCTTACAATGCAGGTTTCGATACAACAAGTTGAAGATTCATCCTTGCAGAGCATTTAGGTGACGGTGTGGTGAACTATTGAAACCTCCAGATGATGGCGAAGCCCAGTAGAAAACCATTCTACGCGCTCTTACCAAGATCATGTTAACAATCGATAAGCTGTATGAAAATCACAATCCGTCTCAACACAACATGGAATGGGTGGATTGTTTCCCTTTGCTGCTCTGTGGTCTTGCCGGTCTCTTTGATTCGGCCAACTGCACTTCAACACGCATTACAACAAGAGCACACAATCCAGAATACCCTTTCTTGGTCGCACACTTCGACCCCACCTCCAAGAAACCAGATTTGTCATTGTGCAAGGCTAATTATATGTGGTTTCTTCTCCTCTGAGTTGAAAAGCCTGCAGCGAAATGTTATGCATATTTTCTTAGAGTTTTTTATTTTCCATGCTAACGCAGCCAGAATTGAAGGGGTTCGACCCTTTTTTCGCACTAGATATCGACCAAGTTGAACGTTATGTTGCATGTCAGACTTGAGCGGCTCAGAAGGGCGTCAAATCCTTGGATGTTGGGCTTTTTTCATTGCATGCCAGAGTTGAGAGGTGCAACGGCCATCATATCTTTGCATGTCGGGAGCAGAGCCGAATGATCTCAGAAAAAAAACTGTGTATCAGCGACCTTTTTGGTGAAAAACTTCCATTTGCGTGTAGTAGCTGAATTAACGTTCATGCATGGCAGCATGCATGGGAAACCTGCATCCACGTAACGCAGCGTGAAGGGTATTGACTCGTTCTATCTAGCTCACCTTGGATGCGTGGAAGATCACTTGTGGCGTTGATCATGGCATTTTCTGATGAAACGATTCTACAATCGTGCGTATGATAACCACCTCTAGAGAAACGCATTCTGCACCGTTTATAATTGATCGCATTTCACTCTTCTGCAATGCGTTGGGTTATAACTGCACAATAGTTATTCTATCGCTGTCGTCGTAGATCTCTTACAAGGTTTGACCTGCATGTTTTGACTGAATATTATATAACTGCTCGGACGAATAAACTCTGTCATAGGAATGCAACATATTTCCCTATAGCTTTGATCCATGTATTAACCATAGTGTTTGACCGCCGTATGTATATGTTTGCTCCAACTTTTACCATAAGCTGAAACCGCCATCGAACATTTGCGCCTAGTCATAACACCACATAGTATTACAACACGCTTCTATGGGTTGGTCACAAACTCCGTCTCATGTTTTAACATAAGCTTTGATCACCATATCCACCATAGAAATATTAAGCTCATTTGTAATGTTTTCTATATAGTCTTGATCCACCACTTTATATGGTTGGGAAACTACACGGTCTTGCGCCTTGGTTTCATATACAACACAACTTTGGCCCATCGAATGTGCGCCAACTCATGATATCTTCACATAGTTTTGCTCCGCGATCTCTTATGGCTTTGAACCCATATGATTTTGCCTTGGTTTAATTGTATGAAATCATAAATTTTCCACCCACCGTGTAGTTTGGATTTGACAATAATTTCTCCTCAAAAGTGCATTTGGATATTTGAAATTGTGCCAACACTATTAATGCACCAATTTCCTGAACCATCAATCCTAAATCTCACCAACAAACCTACCTCCATACTTTGATGGATGCTGAGGCACTGAAAGAAGCAAATCCAACCTTAATCACCAAATTGACAGTGATGACCCTTCACATACTTAACGTGACACATTTGAACCTGTGAATACAGAGCTGACATTGTGCAGGATCTTCAAACTTCTTCAGAAAATACTCCATCCGGTCCTCACGTATGCTTAGATCATAGCGAATGCTTCTGGTTTATGTGAGATGGCATCGGGTATGGACATTTCCGAACGGGGCATTTCTAAGTGCCTGATATGCACTAGTGAAGAAAACCCTTTTGCATCAGTGACATAGAAGGTTCTCTCTGATCAACATGTATCACACTATCCTCCTTTTGACAGTACTGGTGGCTTGCTCCTCCTCCTCCCCTTTTCCGCAACTTTGGCCTTGTTATTGAGCTCAATTTTATTCCCCTCGATGTCATGAAAAGATGGAGGGGTTTGTCACTCGTGGGGTCGACCTATGTGGAACATTACAACATCACAATTACTCTTCGATAATGATGGCCCCAGAAAAAACATATAAGACTAACAAGCTTAAGAGAAGGAAATCAAACAACATGCTTAATGGCCCACGATGAGAGGGCCTTTAATTGTTAATATACAAAAAGGTTTCCATTAGAATGTATGCATGGTAATCTCATTACACATGGTGCGACTGGGGTAAGGGTGTTCGGGCGTATGCTGGATGACCCCTCCCACATATGGCCTGATTGCAGCAAAAACATCTAATTATGATGGTGAGAAAGTTCATGAGGGGTTGGGGAGAAGTCGGTGGGATGTCGTTAACTGCAGGTCGGGTGAGATACCTCAACGCCTAAGCGAGCAGAGGGGGGAACCCGAAATTTTAAATATACCAAAAATTTTGGGTGGTGTTGTAGCGGCTACAACAAATGGCGAACCACTGGTAGAATCCAGCATCTCTGTCAGTATCACAACAAAAGTCTGAGTCAGGATACAAATGCAGGGAATTTTGAACAAGTTCCGCGGGTACCCTTTGTATTACTTTGGCCCTTTACAGGTATGCCTAATCCTTGTGCCTCAACTAAGTCCCACTAATCAGAAACACATCAAAGAGAAAGCTCACAGACGCCAGTAGCTTGTTGATGATGTGAAGAGCAAGGCAGTGGGTTTATTATTTTCAGGATTTTTTGAAGTAAGTTTCGGGTGTTGCTCCGTTGCCAGCAGGCCTGGACAGTACCCCGGCGGAGTTACTTCAAGAAATCACAAACGTTGCTCCGCTGCCAGCGAGCCTGGTCAGTACCTCGGCAGAGTCGTTGCATTACCTCTCTGCGTAGGAAGCATTTCTCGATCCTTTACCCTTATCTGTTTCATGTGGTTGCAGCACTTATTTTCATGTGCTCGTGGCACTTATTTTTCATGGGCGGATGAGGGATCCCGACTTATTTTACGAGCAAGAGAGGTTGTTTCTTGTTTTACAGAAACTGAAAGATATCCTGATTTGGGTTTTCCCTTGTGCCAAACCTTCACACCCCATCGGTGAAGCGCGCAAAACAGATCATGAAGATTTCCAAGACTATGTTGGGCACAAGACTTAGGCTTACGGGTACTGGGCCATTCAAACCCATTAGGTCCCCCACAAAAAACTGGCTCGTATCTCCCCGGCTAAATAAGTTTCGACTCATAGGCATCTTGTTGAGACATCGACTTCAATGACTTGTCCTAAGAGAAAGCTGCCTCTTGAGATAGCCACCCCAACTTCACGCAAAACAATGGGTTTACTGTTTCAGCAATTGGGGCAAAACAAGACTGCAAGGTGATAGGGTTGCAATGACGGCTCATGAAGTGGGAGGCAATATGACAAAAATGATGTCAGGAAGAGAGCATACGACGCAAATGTAATAAGCAAGGGTCAAGATGCAATGCATGCCATGTGGGAGAATGATTAACCAGTTGTAGGTGGGAAAGAGGCATAATACAAGCATTAATTATTTATGCAGCAACAAGCAAACTGAGAAGAAATGAGTGCAAAACAATTGTAACATGATGATGCCTAGGATATTAAGCGTAAACAAGAATAGGAAACACTCTTTTAAACTATGAAGTAAAAGTTTGGCAAGTAAACATAATTAACTTTGAACTAAATTTTTTTTTTATTGCAGGTCCTAGCTAGCCTACACCTAAACCCTAGTTTAACCATCAATGCAGTCAAGTTATGTAAAATCAGCTTTCCAGTGCATCCACTGCATTAGTTCCCGACCTGCAAGAACAAAAATGATCAGGATCAGAGCAAGTATCCAAAAAAGCACAGTAACAACAAGACTTACTTGAAGAGTGGGTGCAACGGTAAGAAGATCATAGATACTCACCAAAGAACATGCCAGAATAGATTGTGCAAGCTGAATTCCACTCTCATCCTGATACACAGCATTATGTTCTATAAAGTCAACATTCATAAATGACACAAAATCATTCATGCACAATCCTGGGTCCGATGGGCACTGGGTGAACCATTGCTGACCTGTAG
Source organism: Pinus albicaulis (assembly GCA_034641835.2). Classification (NCBI taxonomy): domain Eukaryota; kingdom Viridiplantae; phylum Streptophyta; class Pinopsida; order Pinales; family Pinaceae; genus Pinus; species Pinus albicaulis. The sequence continues at coordinate 24,225,334 of MU968382.1, read as the reverse complement.
GCACATCCACCGAATGGGGTCGGTCGAGTTGACCGGCAATCTCATCATGGTGTTGAGGACCATCAGCTTCATGGGACGGAAATAATAAGCATGTGCCAGGTGAATTATAAATGCTTACGTATCCGAGTGTAGAAACCCTAGTTTTGAAAAACTTAGCTCGGGGTTGCTCTTGGGTTTGGTCAAGGATATGAGGATCCGAACCCACTTTTAGTGGGGGCTGCAATTCCTGGCCGTTTTGAACAAAATCCAGACCTTCAAGTGGGGGGTTTCCCAACGTCGATTGCTTGGCGAGATTAACAGGCGAATGGGCGTGATCATCAATTGTAGTGATTGGAAAGATATCAGTGGGCTCTATATCAGTTTGGTGAAATGTTTGCGCGCTGACAGATTGATAATCCAATGTATTATATTCTTTAGATTCGCCGGGATGGGGTGGATTTACCGTAAGTTTTCCGGGCAGTTGAGGGATTTGGGAAAAATCACATGTTAGTGTCTGATTGCAAGTGGTACTGGCTGGGCAACAACTAGAAAGATTAGAGGCAATGGCTGGCATTTTATTGCCAGTGAATAAATTGGGGTATATTAGTTTTTGCACACCAGCTGTTGGGGGACAGGAAAATGTGCTCACTGAAACCTCATGAGAATGAAAAATACACCTAGACGAAATGATATCCGATGTGGTTATGCTGGGAGAAGCATGGTACTTGGGAGTCATTATTTCATAAACCCTAACTTGAGAAACCCTGGTTGGAGTTGTTTGAGGGGCCTTGTTAGGATCAGAAGGACTAGGGGTAACGCCCGGCATGAGCGTAAGCGCCTCGATCCCCTGATTAGTACTCGAATCTTCCTAAAGCGGATTATCGAATTTAGGTGTCTTCATATGGTTAGCAAAGAGATCCGAGTGATGGTAGTCAGCGGTATGATTGAATATGTTTTCAGATAAGGAGTGATCGTTGCAACCATCGATTTGGTCAAGATGGGTACCCATCATGTTAGGCTCCTTGGGATTTATTTACTGGGTTGGATTAATAAAGCGGATATCTTGAGGTTGCCCAGAAAAGAGATCGCTCCTATGGCTATCTAAAGATTCTGAGTGAGAAAGATCAGATCTAAAAGATTCATCGATTTTAAACTGTGATTGTGAAACACCATCTGCGTGCTTATGATTGTCGTCAATACCAGTATAAGGAAATTTTGAATGTCTCGAAGAAATTACTGGTGGCGCGGGATCGGGAAACCAACCAGGAAATAATGAACGAACAGAATGAGTCGCAGGGGCATTAACCATACGAGGCTTTTCAACACGTGCATCAGTGTCATTTAGAGAAAACAATGATCTAGCAGGCCTTGTAAGGGAATCAACTTCATGTGGGGTAGGAGTCGATTCATAATCCGTATGTGAACCAGATTTAGGTTTGTGTCCAAGGACACACCGAGTGGGCTCGAGGTAGGCTTCATGAACCAGGAGGGATAATGAGCCACTGTGGTTTTCAAACTCTGATTCGACATGGTGCGTGAAAGATTCAAAGGTAGTGCAATAGGCTTTATCCTCTTGCTAGTGTCTATCCTTGCTCAGGACTTTCGAGGTCACAACTCCACTCCCAGACAACTCGGGAGGAGGGGCGAGAATATCACAAATAGAAACACTCTCCTTGGAGGCCTGAATATGGTCTGGACTCGGGGAGATGGACAAGGAAGCATTAGGGAGAAAACCTGAACAGCCGGTAACTTGCGGGTTATCATAGGGAACACTAGGATCTAACTGAAATTGTTCAAGGGAAACGAGAATCACATACCTGAACTGTTCACTTAAACATTTCCAATCAACATCCCTTTCAGGGAACTCAAAACAATAATGAACAAATCTGATAGAGAATTCATCCAGATATTCCTGAGGTTCCATTCTAATGTCATTTAGCTTTATCACTACACTTTGCAAATCGTACCTGTGAAAAGCTTGTCGCAATTCACTGGCGAGTTGTTCAAACGAATGGATGGAAGCTTCCGGCAATGTGCGGCACCATTGCTTAGCGCGACCTTCGAGAGTGAGGAAGAAAATCAAACAAACCAAACCTTCATCATCAATTTTGTAGCACTCGAAAAACTCCGACAAACATCTCGGGAGAATGATTTGGGAACGAGCCATTACAAATATGAGATTAACTGCAGGCTCTAAGGGCTCAACTTATCATCAGGCCCTCCTTCTAGTGCCGATTCTGTTGATGGGAAAATCTGTCCGGCCAACAGCAGGGGATCTCCCCGGTAAAAGGTCCCAATTACACCTTGAACCGTTTGGAATAGGCATCCCGTCCGAGGTGTGGGTCTGGCTACCACTGATTTCTCCTTTGCTTTGGGTCTCGCTTAAACTCTATAAAACAGTGTATATACACCTAATCAACTGATACAAGACATATGCTTGATGCATTAAATGTACGTGCAGCACTATGAGTAGCAAGAGGAAATAATAAAGCATGAAGACCGAAGGAAGTGTTGTTAGCAACACTTCATTAGGTTCATGCTTGTAAACTGTTCTGACCGCAAAGGAAACAATTCCTCACGGCAAGGACACCCTTCACTTCCCTAAAATTCAAATGATAACACCAACACAGATAAACAAAGTCATCAACATCGTTAAGAAAGTGAAATGAACTCAACCATCATTGACATACTCAACAAACTGTCATGCAATGTGATCTGAATTAAAGATACAGTTCCCTTAATCTAAAGATGTTCAGAAACTGAAAATATAATACTCAAGAGTACTCATGCATAAAACGACACCAGATACACAAAGGGATTTTACAAAATGCTTGTATTTATCATTCTGTGTATAATCTACTAGTACTACAATGTACTCAGCTCGAGTCCCAAACAAAAGATCCGTTTACAAGCTCTTGAAGGAGTATTTATAATACAAAACCTGCCCTTTGGGCTTCCTTGACTTTTCATCTTCTTGACCATTGGGTTGCCTTGCGACCCAGTCTTTTCTGCGACCTGCGACCTGAGCTGTTGTTGCGACCTGCGACCTGATTGGGTTGCGGGGTCGCAGGTTGTATAAAATGGCCAAGGTGTGACTTTGCGACCTTGCGACTAGGTCGCTGGGTCGTAGGGTTGCAAATTTCGAGAAAAATCAGATCTGCGACCTACGACCTCGACAGATGTGTGACCTGCGGTTTTATCCTTCCCATATTTCTCCTGTTGAGATAGTCGTAGCTCCCGCCACATGAACCAGCACTTTTGGGTGAGCGAAAAACTTCCTTGTCTGGGTTGTCATCACAATTTCTTCATGCTACCTACCTGTAAGCATATTAGATTAGCCACTAGCCTCATCCAGATAAATATGTTTATGCATGTTAAAGAAAAATAAAGATACAATAAATATATAAACATAGATGCATAAAAGGTATATGGACACATAAAATCAGGAGACTTTAAAGATCAGCTTGGACCCCTGCATAGTCCTGTTCTGTAGGCTATATATGCTTTGAGAAAATGGGCCATTCCGAAGCGGGGTCGCATAGTCGGAACTTTCTCCTTGGTCGCAACTTTCCTTGAGCACACCTTTCTGCGACCTTGCGACCTCGGAGGGGTCGCACGGTCACATGGTCGCGTTTCCTGTCCAGAAACATGTATTGCGACTCAGCGACCTGGAGGGGTCGCGCAACGTTACCTTCACATGGGTCGCAATCTCATAGGGGGTTGCAGGGTCGCACCTTTCACTTGTCTCATAGATTTGCGACTCGGCGACTCAAAGGGTCACGCGACCTCCTTCTTCACATGAGATACGATAGTCAAATGAGTCACAGGTCACTAATACCGTGGAGTCGCATATGCACTCGTCTCACAGGTCTGCGACCCAGTGACCTGGGTTTAACTGCGACGTCACGGTGAGGGAGATCGAACAAACTTACTCACAGAAACCTGTCGATATTTTCGAAATCAAGAAGCGCAAGCTTGCAGCAGTCAATATTGTATTTTCACGTTACAACTTCGGCTAGGTGCAGAGCTCGGGCATATTTTCGAACCTCAGAACCACTCGCTCCCTTAATTATGTTTTCCGCCAGTCATACATTCCTTTCCAGCGTATCACCCTTGAGGCTACTTAGTCATATAAGGGGGTCAGATTTTATGCCTTTCCCGGAGCTAGCTTCCAGTATGTAATGTGCAAACCATCCGAATTCCTTTTATGTTTTCCATCCTTACGGAATCATTTGAGGTGCGCAGTCTTTTGCGATGCTTACCATGAATATTTCAATACAACAAGTTGAAGACTCATCCTTGCAGAGCGTTTAAGTGGCGGTGTGGTGAACTATTGAAACCTCCAGATGATGGCGAAGCCCAGCAGAAAACCATTCTACGTGCTCTTACCAAGATCATGTTAACAATCGATAAGCTGTATGAAAATCATAATCCGTCTCAACACAACATGGAATGGGCGGATTGTTTCCCTTTGCTGCTTTGTGGTCTTGCCGGTCTCTCCGATTCGGCCAACTGCACTTCAACACACATTACAACAAGAGCACGCAGTCCATAATACCCTTTCTTGGTCGTGCACTTTGATCCCACCTCCAAGAAACCAGATCTGTCATTATGCAAGGCTAATTATATGTGGTTTCTTCTCCTCTAAGTCGAAAAGCCTGCAGCGAAATGTTATGCATATTTTCTTAGAGTTTTTTATTTTCCATGCTAACGCAGCCAGAATCAAAGGGGTTCGACCCTTTTTTCACACTGGATATCGACCAAGCCGAATGTTATGCTGCATGTCAGACTTGAGCGGCTCAGAAGCGTGTCAGATCCTTGCATGTCGGGCTTTTGCCATCGCGTGCCAGAGTTGAGCGGTGCAACAACCATCATATCTTTGCATGTCGAGAGCAGAGCCAAACGATCTCTGAAAAAAAACTGTGTATCAGTGACCTTTTTGGTGAAAAAATTCCATTTGCGTGTAGCAGCTGAATTAACGTTCATGCATGGCAGCATGCATGGGAAACCCGCATCCACGTAACGCGGCATGAAGGGTATAGACTCGTTCTATCCATCTCACCATGGATGTGTGGAAGATCACTTGTGGCGTTGATCATGGCGTTTTCTGATGAAGCAATTCTACAATCGTGCGTATTATAACCACCTCCAGCGAAAAGCATTCTGCACCGTTTATAAATGATCGCATTTCATTCTTCTGCAATGCGTTGGGTTATAACCGCACGATAGTTATTCTATCGCTGCCATCGTAGATCTCTTACAAGGTTTGACCTACATGTTTTGACTGAATATTATATAACTGCTCAGATGAATAAACTCTGTCATAGGAATGCAACGTATTTCCCTATAGCTTTGATCCGTGTATTAACCATAGTGTTTGACCGTCGTATGTATATGTTTGCTCCAACTTTTACCATAAGCTAAAACCGCCATCGAACATTTGCGCCTAGTCATAACACCACATAGTATTACAACAAGCTTCTATGGGTTGGTCACAAACTCCGTCTCATGTTTTAACATAAGCTTTGATCACCATATCCACCATAGAAATATTAAGCTCATTTGTAATGTTTTCTATATAGTCTTGATCCACCACTTTATATGGTTGGGAAACTACACGGTCTTGCGCCTTGGTTTCATATACAACACAACTTTGGCGCATCGAATGTGCACCAACTCATGATGTCTTCACATAGTTTTGCTCCACGATCTCTTATGGCTTTGAACCCATATGATTTTTCCTTGGTTTAATTGTATGAAATCATAAATTTTTCACCCATCGTGTAGTTTGGATTTGACAATAATTGCTCCTCAAAAGTGCATTTGGATATTCGAAATTGTGCCAACACTATTAATGCACCAATTGCCTGAACCATCAAGCCTAAATCTCACTAACAAACCTACCTCTGTACTTTGATGGATGCTAAGGCACTGAAAGAAGCAAATCCAACCTTAATCACCAAATTGACAGTGATGACCCTTCACATACTTAACGTGACACATTTGAACCTGTGAATACGGAGCTGACATTGTGCAGGATCTTCAAACTTCTTCAAAAAATACTCCATTCGGTCCTCACGTAAGCTTAGATCATAGCAAATTATTCTGGTTTATGCGAGATGGCATCGGGTACGGACATTTCCGAACAGGGCATTTCTAAGTGCCTGATATGCACTAGTGAAGAAAACCATTTTGCATCGGTGACATAGAAGGTTCTCTCTAATCCACATGTATCACACTATCCTCCTTTTGATAGTACTGGTGGCTTGCTCCTCCTCCTCCCCTGTTCTGCAACTTTGGCCTTTTTATTGAGCTCAATTTTATTCCCCTCGATGTCTTGACAAGATGGAGGGGTTTGTCACTCGTGGGGTCGACGTATGTGGAACATTACAACATCACAATTACTCTTCGATAATGATGGCCCCAGACAAAACATATAAGACTAACAAGCTTAAGAGAAGGAAATCAAACAACATGCTTAATGGCCCACGATGAGAGGGCCTTTAATTTTTAATATACAAAAAATTTTCCATTAGAATGTATGCATGGTAATCTCATTACACATGGGGCGACTGGGGTAAGGGTGTTCGGGCGTATGCTGGATGACCCCTCCCATATATGGCCTGATTGCAGCAACAACATCTGATTATGATGGTGAGAAAGCTCATGAGGGGTTGGGGAGAAGTCGGTGGGATGTCGTTAACTGCAAGTCGGGTGAAATACTTCAATGCCTAAGCGAGCAGAGGGGGGAACCTGAAATTTTAAATATACCAAAAATTTTGGATGGTGTTGTAGCGGCTACAACAAATGGTGAACCACTGGTAGAATCCAGCATCTCTGTCAGTATCACAACAAAATTCTGAGTCCAGATACTAATGCAAGGGAATATTGAACAAGTTTTGCGGGTACCCTTTTTATTACTTTGGCCCTTTACAGGTATGCCTAATCCTTGTGCCTCAACTAAGTCCCACTAATCAGAAACACATCAAAGAGAAATCTCACAGACGCCAGTAGCTTGTTGATGATTTGAAGAGCAAGGCAGTGGGTTTATTATTTTCAGGATTTTTTGAAGTAAGTTTCCGGTGTTGCTCCGCTGCCAGCAGGCCTGGACAGTACTCCGGCGGAGTCACTTCAAGAAATCACAAACGTTGCTCCGCTGCCAGTGAGCCTGGTCAGTACCCCGGCGGAGTCGTTGCATTACCTCTCTGCGCAGGAAGCCTTTCTCGATCCTTTACCCTTATCTGTTTCATGTGATTGCAGCGCTTATTTTCATGTGCTCATGGCACTTATTTTTCATGGGCGGATGAGGGATCCCGACTTATTTTACGAGCAAGAGAGGTTGTTTCTTGTTTTGCAGAAACATCTCGGGAGAATGATTTGGGAACGAGCCATTATAGATATGAGATTAACTGCAGGCTCTAATGGCTCAGCTTGTCATCAGGCCCTCCTTCTAGTGCCAATTCTGTTGACGGGAAAATCTGTCCGGCCAACAGCAGGGGATCTCCCCGGTAAAAGGTCCCAATTAGACCTTGAACCGTTTGGAATAGGGATCCCGTCTGGGGTGTGGGTCTGGCTACCATTGATTTCTCCTTTTCTTTGGGTCTCGCTTAAACTCTATAAAACAGTGGATATACACCTAATCAACTGATACAAGACATATGCTTGATGCATTAAATGTACATGCAGCACTATGAGTAGCAAGAGGAAATAATAAAGCATGAAGACCAAAGGAAGTGTTGTTAGCAACACTTCATTAGGGTCATGCTTGTAAATTGTTCTGACTGCAAAGGAAACAATTCCTCACGGCAAGGACACCCTTCACTTCCTAAAAATTCAAATGATAACACCAACACAGATAAACAAAGTCATCAACATCGTTAAGAAAGTGAAATGAACTCAACCATCATTGACATACTCAGCAAACTGTCATGCAATGTGATCTGAATTAAAGATATAGTTCTCTTAATCTAAAGATGTTCAGAAACTGAAAATATAATACTCAAGAGTACTCATACATAAAACGACACCAGATACACAAAGGGATTTTACAAAATGCTTGTATTTATCATTCTGTGTATAATCTACTGGTACTACAATGTACTCAGCTCGAGTCGCAAACAAAAGATCCGTTTACAAGCTCCTGAAGGAGTATTTATAATACAAAACCTGCCCTTTGGGCTTCCTTGACTTTTCATCTTCTTGACCTTTTGGTTGCCTTGAGACCCAGTCTTTTCTGCGACCCACGACCTGAGCTGTTGTTGCAACCTACGACCTGACTGGGTCGCGGGGTCGCAGCTTGTAGAAAATGGCCAAGGTACGACTTTGTGACCTTGCGACTAGGTCGCTGGGTCGCGGGGTCGCAAATTTCGGGAAAAATCAGATGTGTGACCTGCGACCTCGGCAGATGTGCGACCTGCGGTTTTATCCTTCCCATATTTCTCCTATTGAGATAGTCGTAGCTCCCGCCACATGAACCAACACTTTTGGGTGAGCGACAAACTTCCTTGTCTGGGTTGTCATCACAATTTCTTCATGCTACCTGTGTGTAAGCATATTAGATTAGCCACTAGCCTCATCCACATAAATATGTTTATGCATGTTGAAGAAAAATAATGATACAATAAATATATAAACGTAGATGCATAAAAGGTATATGGACACATAAAATTAGGAGACTTTAAAGATCAGCTTGGACCCCTGCATAGTCCTATTCTGTAGGCTATATATGCTTTTAGAAAAGGGGCCATTCCGAAGCGGGGTCGCATAGTCGGAACTTTCTCCTTGGTCGCAACTTTCCTTGAGCACACCTTTCTGCAACCTTGCGACCTCGGAGGGGTCGCACAGTCACATGGTCGCGTTTCCTATCCAGCAACATGTATTGCGACTCAACGACCTGGAGGGGTCGTGCGACGTTACCTTCACATGGGTCGCAATCTCAGAGGGGGTCGCAGGGTCGCACCTTTCACTTGTCTCATAGATTTGCGAATCGGCGACTCAAAGGGTCGCGTGACCTCCTTCTTCACATGAGATACAATAGTCAAATGAGTCGTAGGTCGCTAATACCATGGAGTCGCATATGCACTCGTCTCACAGGTCTGCGACTTAACGACCTGGGTTTAACTGTGACCTCACGGTGAGGGAGATCGAACAAACTTACTCATAGAAACTTGTCGATACTTTTGAAATCGAGAAGCGCAAGCTTGCAGCAGTCAGTATTGTATTTTCACGTTACAACTTGGGCTAGGTGCAGAGCTCGGGCATATTTTTGAACCTCAGAACCACTCGCTCCATTAATTATGTTTTCCGCCACTCATACAGTCCTTCCGGCGTATCGCCCTCGAGGCTACTTAGTCATATAAGGGGGTCGGATTTTATGCCTTTCCCGGAGCTGGCTTCCAGTATGTAATGCGCAAACCATCCAAATTCCTTTTATGTTTTCCATCCTTATGGAATCATTTGAGGCGCGCGGTCTTTTGCGATGGTTACCATGCAGGTTTCGATACAACAAGTTGAAGACTCATCCTTGCAGAGCATTTAAGTGACGGTGTGGTGAACTATTGAAACCTCCAGATGATGGCGAAGCCCAGCAGAAAACCATTCTAAGCGCTCTTACCAAAATCATGTTAACAATTGATAAGATGTATGAAAATCATAATCTGTCTCAACACAACATGGAACGGGCGGATTTTTTCCCTTTGCTGCTCTGTGGTCTTGTCAGTCTCTCCGATTCGGCCAACTGCACTTCAACACACATTACAACAAGAGCACGTAGTCCAGAATACCCTTTCTTGGTCGTGCACTTCGATCCCACCTCCAAGAGACCAGATCTGTCATTGTGCAAGGCTAATTATATGTGGTTTCTTCTCCTCTGAGTCGAAAAGCCTGCAGCAAAATGTTATGCATATTTTCTTAGAGTTTTTTATTTGCCATGCTAACGCAGCCAGAATCGAAGGGGTTCGACCCTTTTTTCGCACTGGATATCGACCAAGCCGAACGTTATGCTGCATGTCAGACTTGAGCGGCTCAGAAGGGCGTCAGATCCTTGCATGTCGGGCTTTTGTCATCGCATGCCAGAGTTGAGTGGTGCAACGGCCATCATATCTTTGCATGTCGGGAGCAGAGCCAAACGATCTCCGAAAAAAAACTGTGTATCAGTGACCTTTTTGGTGAAAAAATTCCATTTGCGTGTAGTAGCTGAATTAACGTTCATGCATGGCAGCATGCATGGGCAAACTGCATCCACGTAACGTGGCATGAAGGGTATAGACTCGTTCTATCCAGCTCACCGTGGACGCGTGGAAGATCACTTGTGGCGTTGATCATGGCATTTTCTGATGAAACGATTCTAAAATCGTGCGTATGATAACCACCTCCAGTGAAACGCATTCTGCACCGTTTATAAATGATCACATTTCACTCTTCTGCAATGCGTTGGGTTATAACCACACGATAGTTATTCTATCGCTGCCATCGTAGATCTCTTAGAAGGTTTGACCTGCATGTTTTGACTGAATATTATATAACTGCTCGGACGAATAAACTCTGTCATAGGAATGCAACGTATTTCCCTATAGCTTTGATCTGTGTATTAACCATAGTGTTTGACCGCTGTATGTATATGTTTTCTCCAACTTTTACCATAAGTTGAAACCGCCATCGAACATTTGCGCCTATTCATAACACCACATAGTATTACAACACGCTTCTATGGGTTGGTCATAAACTCTGTCTCATGTTTTAACATAAGCTTTGATCACCATATCCACCATAGAAATATTAAGCTCATTTGTAATGTTTTCTATATAGTCTTGATCCACCACTTTATATGGTTGGGAAACTACACGGTCTTGCGCCTTGGTTTCATATACAACACAACTTTGGCCCATCGAATGTGCACCAACTCATGATGTCTTCACATAGTTTTGCTCCGCGATCTCTTATGGCTTTGAACCCATATGATTTTGCCTTGGTTTAATTGTATGAAATCATAAATTTTGCACCCACCATGTAGTTTGGATTTGACAAAAATTGCTCCTCAAAAGTGCATTTGGATATTCGAAATTGTGCCAACACTATTAATGCACCAATTTCCTGAACCATCAAGCCTAAATCTCACCAACAAAACTACCTCTGTACTTTGATGGATGTTGAGGCACTGAAAGAAGCAAATCCAACCTTAATCACCAAATTGACAGTGATGACCCTTCACATACTTAACGTGACACATTTGAACCTGTGAATACGGAGCTGACATTGTGCAGGATCTTCAAACTTCTTCAGAAAATACTCCATCCGGTCCTCACGTAATCTTAGATCATAGCAAATGCTTCTGGTTTATGCAAGATGACATCGGGTACGGACATTTCTGAACGGGGCATTTCTAAGTGCCTGATATGCACTAGTGAAGAAAACCCTTTTGCATCAGTGACATAGAAGGTTCTCTCTGATCAACATGTATCACATTATCCTCCTTTTGATAGTACTGGTCGCTTGCTCCTCCTCCTCCCCTGTTCCACAACTTTGGCCTTGTTATTGAGCTCAATTTTATTCCCCTTGATGTCGTGACAAGATGGAGGGGTTTGTCACTCGTGGGGTCGACCTGTGTGGAACATTACAACATCACAATTACTCTTCGATAATGATGGCCCCAGACAAAACATATAAGACTAACAAGCTTAAGAGAAGGAAATCAAACAACATGCTTAATGGCCCACGCTGAGAGGGCCTTTAACTGTTAATATACAAAAAGGTTTCCATTCGAATGTATGCATGGTAATCTCATTACACATGGCGCGACTGGGGTAAGGGTGTTCGGGCGTATGCTGGATGACCCCTCCCTCATATGGCGTGATTGCAGCAACAGCATCTGATTATGATGGTGAGAAAGCTCATGAGGGGTTGGGGAGAATTTGGTGGGATTTCGTTAACTGCAGGTCGGGTGAAAGACTTCAACGCCTAAGCGAGCAGAGGGGGGAACCCAGAATTTTAAATATACCCAAAATTTTGGGTGGTGTTGTAGCGGCTACAACACTACCTTAGCTTCCATGTCAAGAAACCTTGCCACTAAATCTACTAATTTGTTGACTCCATAAGCCCAATGGTTGCATGCCTGTATTATTTTCAACCTACATACACAAAAATCAAGTTATTTTTCAATTAGAGTTAGCCATCTATTCCTATCATTATCTAATATCTTAAACCCGTTTGAGAGATCCCTCTCGAATTGAAGAGGCTAAGCTTCTGTCAAAAGCTGGTTTGAAACAGTTACATAAGGTTGTCTAATCAGCTGCTAATCAAGTGAAATTTTGTGATAACAAAAGGAAAGGGAAGGGGTTCTGCGATGGCCGAGATGTGATAATCGAGAAATTCCAAGGTAAAATATCACAGGAAAAAACTTTAATGGTTTCTATGAATCAAAGGGTGTGGCAGCTGATAGGAAGATAAAAGGAGGGAAATGGAGTGTAATAAAGGTGTTTGGAAGTGTAACACAGAGATGGAAAATGAAGCGGGAAGGCGAGGGTGAACTTCTCCAGAACTTTAATACTACTTCCTACAAACAAACCTGCGGATTCATGCATGGGAAAACATAAAAGAATGCGTGATAAAAATAGTGAACAAAAATTAGTTTTTTGGCCTATGGGAAAGCCTAACCCCCTCGAGCTCTATTGACAGTGATGAGAAGGTAAGTCTATATCCATGGCTTTTATAGTTTTATCCTTCATTCTATTAAGAAAATGAAAACCTAAAACAATAATCCAAAACAACAACTTGAAACAATCAAAAGCAAGATTAACTAAATGACAAAAACAAAAAATCACTAATGGACATAAAAAAACTAGCTAAATGACAGAAAGGAAAGAATGGTAACAAGCAGGGAAGCTGGGGCACATGGATTCGGCCCTAACCCGTGAGCCTTGCTCCCTGAAACTAGATCAGTAAAACAACATCTGACTACTCATTGCACTACAAAAAAATACACCCTTATTACATCTCGAAGGTCTTAAACAACAAAAGCCTAATAGAATGGAAAATGAATGGCATGGGATGGAATGGAATGGACTACATCGAATGTCTGGACTGGAATGGACCGAAATGGAATGGAATTCGACCAAGCATCCTTACTAGGTGTAGCTCTGCTCTATTAATTCTACAGGGCAGCTAGCAACATCTCCCTTGAAAATAGTGATTTGAGTCCACTTGACCCCATGTAAACATAGAATGTGTGCGCTTTGTCTTCACTTTGCTTGACTGCCTTTGATAGTTAAGGAGGGTGGATAACCCCCTTGAATCTCTCAAAAATTTCTCCCTAATTTCCTGATATTGTGCTAATTTATTCTCTAATCTTGATCTTCCAGTGGTAGGGAGCAAGTCCCTAAATCATCTCCTTCTCCAAATCTGCATAATCTGCCAAATATTCTCACAATATTCTACAAAAATAACCAATATTAGGCACAAATATGCAATTACCTTTAAACCTTCCTAAGAAAATATTGAAGCATAAGAAAACATTATTAAGTGTAGAAGGAGAAAGGTCAGATGGGCCTTATTTTAGATGGGCTTAAGAAAGGTCAGATGGGCCTTATTTTAGATGGGCTTAAGAAAGGTCAGATGGGCCTTATTTTATGTCTAATTTAGAGGCCCATCATCACCCCCTATTGAAACTGTTGCTCATCCTCTGAGCAACCTATTCATCCTCCATGACTTATGGCTTCTCCTGCATGTTGGATTATTTCATTTTCTATTTATTGGCCCATGCGCTACTCCTACTGCTAATCTTCTTGCTATTCTTCTTGTAGGTGCTTCATGGAGATCCTCAGATGCTTTAAGAATTTTTTTTTTTGCATGAAAAGAGGCGGTGGATCCATGTTTTATTTGATTTTTTCTTTTTTTGTTCTGTCTTCTTCTTTTTTTTAATTTTTTATTTTTTTTTATTGCATGCAAAGTAAACTCACAGTTATTTTTTTTGTGAACTAAGTTAACCCTTGGTTATCCCTTGGAATTCCTTGTCTTGTGTTACAATGAACTGCTTACTACCCACTTTCTCAAGTCCTTTTTACTTTTGTCTTGTTCCTTTTCTTGGTGGAAAAAGTGAGGCTAGTTGCTAGATAAGGCCGAGGTTGCTCTACTACTAATTTTGGCTATATAAAAAACTTTCCTTCTCACACATTTTAATTTTTTATTAAGATAAAATAGATTCAAAGAAAGGGTTAGATTATTGCATACTTGATCCTTACCATTGATTTGTTTTTGCAGGTGATATTGAAGCTGTTGATATGGTTGTTGAAGCTGTCTTTGATGGCTATGAAGCTGCATGTGATAATCTGCTTGAGGTCCTTTTGGAGCTTCTGAGCACAGGAGGAGGAAGTCCAAGTTTGACTACCTTTAACCAGGGTGTTGACTGAATTTTATTTTTGTGCCAACTTGCTATTTTTCTGCTTGCAAAGGTTGGAGAGACCCTGCATTCATTAGAGAGAGATATATGGATATTTTATTTTTTATTTTTATTTATTTTATTTTATTTTATTTTATAAGGCCTACTAGCTACCTCAATGAGGTTTTCAACTAGAAGGTCTGCCTAGGCACCTCAAAGGAGGTTTTCATCTAGGATATTTTATTTTTCTCTTTTTTATTTCAACCCAATGACTGCCTCATGGAATTTTTCAATCAGTGGGCCAATCGTAGACGCCTCAAAAGAGGTTTTCACCTGAGATTTTATTCTTTCCTTTATTTTTCTTTTTTTCTTTTTCAGTTTCCTACTTTACTTGAAAAAAACAAAACGTTTTTCAAGTATAGGAATACTTCAAAAGGATCCATGTACACATCAATATGACATATAAAATCATGTGCACACTTGGAATACATGCTTTGACATGTACTTGAATACGAGAGATGAATTTCTTTGACTTGGATTATATCAAGTACTATTGGAGAAGAGTGTGTTGCTGCAACTTAATGGCTATTTGGAACCATATGTCAATATAGTTGTGATGCCCCTAGTTCACTTGCTGATTTGGATCACCTTGGATCTCCTCTTCTATTATGGAATTAAAATCTTCCTCTTTTCACTGATTGTTCTCTTGAACACATGGAGGAAATGCTGGTAAACATTAGGGAAATTTCTCAACATCTGATTCTAATATCTACTCTTCATCAAGTGCAGCCCTCGATCTTTTGATCACCTCATTTGGATCTTCTTCTTCTTGATGTTGTCCTTCAATGACATTAATAAAATCTCTTCTTTGAAATACCTTTCTTGAACTAAGACGCAGAACATTTAGATCAAGAGGATATGTTTGGTAGTGTTGTACCTCAGCATTGTAAGTGAGCTGAGATACTTCATTGTATGGGTTTGGAAATTGTGGCACAGGTATTTGAGTGGTGGTGGATATATGAGATGGATGTGGTTGAGGATGTGGTTGTGGTGGAGGTGGATGATAGGGATAGCAAGGAGTCGGGTATGGAGGATATTGAGGGAAATATTGAGGATGTTGAGGATTTTCCCAATAAGGACCTTTCCAACCATATTTCCAAGATTGGTTTTGGGGTTGAGATGGCCAAGGTTTCCAAGGAGGGAGTGTGTCCCAATTAGTTTGAGATGGATGTGAATAAGCTTGAAATTGTGAGGTGGGTCCTTGCATCATATCATGTTGACTAGGCTGCTAGGGTCTCCTTGGAGCTACATAACATATATTCTTTGGTGATTTCCTTGCTCCATTGGCTTCCTATTAAACTTCTTTAAACCCAGGGAATGATGAACAACATTTAGTAGCATATGATTCTACATGGATAACAAAAATATCAACATTTTATTTTTTCTCATTTTGCATTCTCAACATTTCTACTTGTTCACTTAGATTGCTAAGAATTTATGTTAAAGTTGTCAAGAAAATTTCCAAGTTCATCTTGCCTTACAAATTTTGATGCAGACTTACTTACTCTTTCCCTTCCTCTTGATATGCGCTTGCATTTTTCAAAAATTTTGTTCAAGTGACAATTGATATACATCTCCTTTACTCATGAGATTAAGGAGATCAATCCACTCATCCCTAATTGTTCTAAGTAAGAGGGGTTTTAGTGTGTAAAATCCTAGATGATGCAATTTTTTCCTCTTAACATTATACATGAACCTCTCTATTAGATCCTCAAGGCTCTCATCTTCTTCTTGGTTCATTCTAAAAATTTCTTCTCTAAGATCACGATTTTTGTATTTTTATAGAAATATATTTTGCATATAATTCCATGATCTTATTGAATTAGTGCCTAGACTCATGAACCATTTAAGAGATCTATACTTCAATGTTGCAGGAAAAAATATCAATTTTTGAGTGTGTGATAAGTATCCATAAGATCTACAAAGTATCTCAAATTCAAAGAGAAATGTTTCTAAATCCTCTGTCCTCATACCATGGAAGTTGGGAAGAAAATATGGAGGGATGTTCTTCATATGTACATTGATTTCCATATCTTGAATGGGAAACCCAATAAGATATTCTTCATTGTTATCATGTCCATCCATCTCTTCTACCTTCAAAAGTGTTTGGTGATGTGGTTCTTACTGTACCACGTGGTTAAGTGGGGGGTTGGTATTGGAGAAGTATTTTTTTTTAATTTCTCAGTATCCCTACTCCTATGAGGCATGAAATTCAGATATTTTGTATTTTTCAATATTTCAGAAACAACATGAAAAAGGAAAGCAAAAAATAATGCTAAAACAGAATCAAATCTTCCACTAGACACCTCCCCGGCAACGACGACAAAAAGTGGTGAACCTTGGTATTGCACCAAGAGTGTTGCAACTCCCAGGGGCTGCCCTACTTTACTTTATCAACCCAGGGTTCGTACAAACTTGGAGGTGACAGTGCTATATACACATAAGAGGAATTATGTTTATGTAATCCTCTTCTGCTTTACGAAGGTCTGTTATTTCTAAGGGTTCTCAGTGAAGTCTGTCACACTTCAATGAAACTAAACTAAGTTTAAGAAAGGAAATGACAGAAAGGAAACTAAATTAAATTTCTAAAAATAAATGATAGGAAGGAAACTAATCTAAATTTCTGAAAAGAATTGGCAGAAAGGAATCTAAATTAAATTGTAGAAATGAAACTAATTTAAATTTCAGAAAGGAAACTAACTTAAACCGCACTTAACTTGGCCAATTGGCTAAACACACCCTACTCTATCTATCATGCTCCTATCTATGTAGCTATTCAAGACCTAACTCTAATTTGAAGTGGTGTTGCCTGCATTTTGGAGGAAAAAAAAGGGCTAAAGAGGCTAATGGAGGGCTTAACACATGAAACGAGGCTTAGAAGTGGAAAGAATAGGTTTAAAAATTATTAAAACTTCATTATAGCACAAAAAGGCTTTGGAGAAGAATGTTTTGAAAAGTGCGATGGCAGAGAAGGGGGAGTACAGTTTAGGAGCGGGAGCAAAGTGCAATTTTCGAAAAGGAAAAATCTGCGAAGTGCGAAGTGCGATGGGGTAAACAGTGCGATTTGTGATGTGGTAAATGTTGCGAAGTGCGATATGCGATATCGCAATATCGCAATCGGTTGTTGGAAGCATTACATGTTAAAAAAAACCAATTAAACTGTGGGAAGTGCGAAAAGCAACGAGTGACGTGACGATGGGACCAGCGATGGAGTGCAATCGCAATATCGCAATCGGTGGATTGGAGCAATAAGTCTTAAAAGAAGAAAAAGGAAAACACTGTGAAGTGCAATTACGTTGTACGATAGCAAGCGAACTGAGAAGAAAAGGGTAGAGGTTAAACTTTTAAATATTTTCAAGCGTTTTTGCGTTAAAAAGGTAAAGGTGAAGTGAAAAGGGAAAATCGCTGAGATGTTGAAGAACGAAAAAGGAAAGGGAAGGGGTTCTACGATGGCCAAGATGTGATAATCGAGAAATTCCAAGGTAAAAGATCACAGGCAAAAATTTAATGGTTACTATGAATAAAAAGGGTGCAGAAGCTGATAGGAAGAGAAAAGGAGGGAAATGGAGCGTAATAAAGGTGTTTGGAAGTGTAACATAGAGATGGAAAATGAAGCGGGAAGGTAAGGGTGAACTTCTCTTGAACTTTAATACTTCTTCCTGCAAACAAACCTGTGGATTCATGCATGGGAAAACATAAAAGAATGCATGATAAAAACAATGAACATAAATCAATTTTTTGGCCTGTGGGGAAGCCTAGCCCCCTCGATCTCTATTGACAGAGATGAGAAGGGAAGTATAGATCCACTTCTTTTAGAGTTTTATCCTTCATTATATTAAGAAAATGAAAACCTACAGCAGCAATTTGAAACAACAACTCGAAACTCTCATAAGCAAGATTAACTAAATGACAAAAGAAAAAAATAACTAATGGACAAAAACAAACTATCTAAATGACAAAAAGGAAAGAATGGTAAAAGGAAGAGAATCTAAGGCACATGGATTGGGCCCTAACCCACGAGTCTCACTCCCTGAAACTAGATTAGTAAACAACACCTGAATACTCATTGCATTACAAAAAAAATACAGTCTTATTACATCTCGAAGGTCTTAAACAAAAAAATCCTAATAGAATGGAAAACGAATGGCATGGGATGGAATGGACTGCATTGAATGGCTGGACCAAAATGGACAAGAATGGAATGCAAGTCGACCAAGCATCCTTCCTAGCTCTAGCTCTAATCTATTTATTCTATTATCACTATAAAAAAATTTCGAAATTTGGATAGATTACTTTGTTCCTAGTCATGGTTTTAGATAGGTGTGAAGTCATGTTAAGATTTTAGGGGTTAAGTGATAGGGTTACAGTCTCATTTCCATTCACAAAATAAAGTCTAGCAACCTTATTTCATACATTGATAGTCTTATACCATATTTGGAAAGTCAAATTTTAAACCATTTTGAAAATTTTTTGATTAAGCCACGAAAATAATGATCTAGGTGGATATCGATGGCCACCCACCTAATCCATTTGGACCCACACCATCAATTCTTGCAGCTTTTCACAATTAGCACCACTTACTATTTTTAGCAGGTTTTTGGGTCCTGCACTCCCGGAGCCATTTTGGGGCCTTAATGATCTAGGTGGCTATTGGTGGCCACCCACCTATTCCATTTGAACCCCCACCATCAGTTCATTCAGTTTTTAAGTTACAACACAACTTACTATTTTTAGCAATTTTTCGAGTCTTAAACTTCCGGAGCCATTTTGAGACCCTAAACGACATTTTTTGGGAAAATCGGGAGCAACATGGGTCCATGGACCGATGTTTCTCACATCCAAAGTTGTACTCCTTAGATATATCTTTCTAATGAGCTATTGAGCGCGTCAAACGAAGATCGGATGCCAAAGTTACGTCCCCGGGAAGTTGAAACACCAATTTACCCAAACGGGACCCACTGTTTTGGCACTTCATCTTCTAGAGTTAGGTTTTTGGACGTTTCGGTTTCTCCATTGTTTCTCAATAATAAATAGGCCCTCGAGCCTCATTGTAACATAGTTCAGAGGTCTATATCCACCACATCTCTTCTTAGAGATTCGCTACCAGCACCCTAGCTATTTTATTTCCATTATGTCTGTAAGCATATTTCTGTTATTTGATATCAATGAAATGATGCATTATTTCCATTGCATCTCTATGTTTATGGTTATTTCTATATTATGTTGCGTTCCTGCATAAATCCAGATCAGTGGTATTAGAGGAGTCTGCTCTTTCTTTGTTTTTCTTTGCCTGTCCCCAACGTGGTCATGGTATAAGGAGTTAAGGCTCAATCTGGTTGAACCCTTGCAAGATTAGCCTCGCAAACCCTGACGACCTCCCATGGCGGAAGAAAATAAAGACAAGGGAGCAGGAGATCCTATCAAAATATTGCTCGAGGAGGCCCTCGAGAAACAAAGAAACGCAATGATGGATAACTTTGCTCAGATCCTTCAACGACTGTCCACCTATGGCACTTCTGCATCCAACAACCACTCTGGAGGCGCCACTCCCTTCAAGGTACAGGTAAAACTTGATATTCCTATATTTGAAGGCCAAATAGATGCAGGCGTCATAGATAGATGGTTGAATTTACTGGAAGGGTATTTCTCGGTCCATGATTTCTCTGACCGAGAAAAGATTATTTTTGCACTCCTCAAAGCCGCCCCCCATGTCAAAGACTAGTGGGAAACCTACAGTGAGAAAGAGGATGAAGGGGAACGCTCTCTGTTCTCGGCCACACCCACTTGGAATTTGTTCCAAGACGGCATCAAGGAACAATATTACCCCATGGGGAGCTATGAGGACAAGTACATCCAATGGACCACGCTGCGGCAATAAAGGGATCAAGATGTGCATGAACTAATGAATCTGTTCCATACCCTGTGCACAAAGTTGGGTATTAAAGATTCAGAGAGAAATTTGGTGCTCAGGTACCATGGATGTCTACACAAACACATTCAGGAGGAAATGGAGTTCCTCGACATTACATCACTTGGCACAACATATCGCTATGCCGCCAAGATCGAGCATAAATTTAAGCAGAAGAAGCGAGACTTTGGATCTGTGAATCCGAAAGGTGCCCCCAAACTGAAGAACAAGGGGCAGGGCCAAAGCAGTGCGACTCAGAACAACACCACAAATCAAAAGAAGGACATAGGGAAGTGGTGTGAATTTCATAATAGCCCCACTCACAGCACAGATGAGTGTCGGGCCAAACAATCATTGGTGGCCGAACTAAAGGCACTCGAATCAGATGCATTTTCTGATCCCGAGTTAGAACTAGACAAAGCCAATCACAAAGGGAAGCAGATCATTGATGCGGATCCCAGTGCCATTGTTGCCACCACTAAGATCCAAAGGGAGGACCCAGAGGATCCAAAGGAGGGGGAGCACCTCTTCCATTCACAAATGTGGGTGAAGGGTTCTCCGTTGCAATTTCTTGTCGATAGCGAAAGCCAAAAGAACCTCATTTCAACAGAGGTCATGAAGCGGCTCGGCCTACCAACCATAGCGCACCCGCAGCCATATACCATCGGGTGGCTTCACCCAGGGAGAGATATCTGCATCCGCCAACAGTGTCGCCTTCCATACAACATCAAGCCATTCATGGATAAGGTATTATGTGATGTTGCTCCTCTTGATATAGCTGATGTATTATTGGGCCAACCCTACTTGTGGAGGCGACATGCTGTGTATGATTCTAGGCCTCGCGCTGTTATTATTACTTTGGGAAATAACTTGTACAGGATACCGGAGGTAGTACTGCCTCCTGTCATCTCTTTGACTACTGCAAAACAACGCAGTAAGATTGTTTCCCAAACTAGGAAATTCATTTTCCTTACAACTCATTCACAGGGCAAGAAGAATATTGTGGCCACAACCTCGAAATAGGGCTCCCCTGCACGGCTGCAACAGATGGAAAAATTCATGGAGGAATACGAGGACATTTTCTCCTCACTCACACAGGTTCCTCTACACTGTCAGGACAAACACTCCATTGTTTTGACCCCCAACGCACTACCGCCGGATGTTGCCATACCTCCTACAAATACAGATACAGAATCCACACATGTACTGTCTGAAGCTGATAAAGAAACCAAATTTACTAAATGCATCCAACATGTCTGCCCACAGGTCCATCTTACCCAGTTCAACAAAATATGCTTCATCTCAGGGAGGATCTCAACGCAATGAGAACCATTGCTTCCTAAGGATGGAGGAATGATCCAGGTGGATATCGGTGGCCACCCACCTAATCCATTTGGACCCACACCATCAATTCTTGCAGCTTTTCACATTTAGCACCACTTACTATTTTTAGCAGGCTTTTGGGTCTTGCACTCCCGGAGCCATTTTGGGGCCTTAATGATCCAGGTGGATATTGGTGGCCACCCACCTATTCCATTTGAACCCCCACCATCAATTCGTTCAGTTTTTAAGTTATAGCACAACTTACTATTTTTAGCATTTTTTCGGGTCCTAAACTTCCAGAGCTGTTTTGAGGCCCTAAACAACGTTTTTTGGGAAAATCGGGAGCAACATGGGCCCATGGACCAATGTTTATCACATTAAAAGTTGTACTCCTCAGATATATCTTTCTAACGAGCTATTGAGTGCATCAAACAGAGATCGGATGCCAAAGTTACGTCCCTGGGAAGTTGAAACACCAATTTACCCAAACGGGACCCACTGTTTTGGCGCTTCATCTTCTAGAGTTAGGTTTTTGGACGTTTCAGTTTCTCCATTGTTTCTCAATAATAAATAGGCCCTCGAGCCTCATTGTAACATAGATCAGAGGTCTG
This sequence comes from Pinus albicaulis, assembly GCA_034641835.2. NCBI lineage: Eukaryota > Viridiplantae > Streptophyta > Pinopsida > Pinales > Pinaceae > Pinus > Pinus albicaulis. The sequence goes on along the minus strand of MU968382.1, from coordinate 24,203,082 downwards.
TATCCACCACATCTCTTCTCAGAGATTCGCTACCAGCACCCTAGCTATTTTATTTGCATTATGTCTGTAAGCATATTTCTATTATTTGATATTAATGAAATGACGCATTATTTCCACTGCATCTCTATGTTTATGGTTATTTTTGTATTATGTTGCGTTCTTGCATAAATCCGGATCAAACACGTTTTCGTAGTGCAGACAGTGTAAACAACTGCTTTTGCGCTATGAAAACGCTGGTCATTTCGTAGCGCAAAACCCTGAATTTGCATTGAGCGCGCTACAAAATCAAGGATTCATAACATGTCTTGTCAGTTATCAAATCCACCAGAATTTCATTAATCATTCATGATTAGGTGTCAGACACGAGTCTTTTCTCACGCATGCAACCATTCATAGTCATCATAACATTCATTTAAGCTCATTTGTCTTATATCATTTTCAAATTTGAAAGGGGCTAGTTTTGGTTTTATTGTCTCATGCAAGAAACACACGATGCATACCCTCTTCCAAATGGTAAGCTCATGGTAAGTAGCACTCATCAAGCGAGGCAGTGTCTCTAATCAAGCGAGGCAGTTTATCAAGCGAGGTAGTTTACTCTGAAATCAAGCGAGGCTATTGGTTACAGGTTTTCAAAAGCACACAGGAAATTTAAGGAAAGGATGACAGAGGAAAGGAAGAATCACTAGTCAGGCCACTATTTAAGGATGGAGCCTGAAAGCATTGAGGCTCTAACCAAAGAAAAGTTAGTTGAGGATGCCTTCAAGAAGACAGGATGTTGGAAGTTCTGTGAAAAATTGCAAGGAGGTCATAATCAAGTGACAAAAGAATTTTATCTTCACTTCACAGGTTCGAATACAAAGGTTGGACTCTTAAACTTGACAATTTCCCCTAAAATTATATCATCAGTGATATAGATTCCAAGGGGAGAAGAAATATAGTTCAAAAACTTCAGGTTTGATATTGAACCTTGTAAAATTTCTCTAAAGCCAGGGTTTGAAGAGACAGATTTAACTAAAGCAGTGCCAAGAAGCTACATCAAGAACACCTATGCCAATCTGCTCTACAACATTCAAAGGTACTTCACCTATGAGGGAAGATACCATAAGGGGTACTCTTATCATCTCAAGCTCCTGTTGCATTTTACTGGAATGATTTCTTTTGATTTTCCTTTCTTCTTGTTTCAAAGTTTAGCTAAGATGGCACGTAAAGTGCAGATGAAAGCTCAATACTATGAAACTTCAATTTTCCATCATGGTCTAGTTAAATTGATTGTTTTACATGAACTTCATAGAATAAATAGAGAATGGTATACATTTTTGTTTTTGTGTGGATTTGGGGTGGAAACACAAGGAGCAAGTTTTAGCCCTAGGGCCAAAGTAAAATCATCATCATAAACCAGTGAATCTGTAGAGACAAGATCAAAAATATTTGTCAACTTAAAGCCTAGAAAACAAGTGAAAGAGCCAGAGATTAAAACACCAGTGATTATTCAAGAAACCCCTCAACCTGCACAAAACAGGACAACCAAAGGTAAGGAAACAATACATGAACAGCCAACCAGCAAATCAGCCTAGAAAAGATTGACTAGAAGTCAAATAGCAAGGGAAAAAGGCATAACAGTCGTTTTAGAAGAAGATCCAGGTTTAAATGGTAGTTTGAATGATATTTTACAAGCTATTGATATTGAGGAATCTCCTTTAGTTCAGGCAGATTTTATATGTTTGGATGAAGGGAAATCCAAGAAGATTAAGTCTTCCAAAAAACTGGATTTTAATGATGAAATTTTAGAGCTTTTGTTCAAGCCCAGAAGGCCTCTGACTAGGAATTCAAAAAATTTGCAAGGGCTAGATGCGGAGTTAGATAAAGATGGAGAAGTTTCAAATTTTTATGAGGAACCCATAGACCTTTCATCACCTATGCCTGAAGATGACAGAAACAGAGTTTTCAATACTCAAAGAGAAAAGAGAAGTTAAGAAATTTGAGACTAGCTAATATTGAAATTTGTAAGCTTAAGAAGGAAGCAAGAAAACATGTTGTTGAGAAGATAAACTTCAACAGAATTAAGGCTCTGTAGGAGCTTGAAAGAGTCTCAAAACCTGAAACAGTCAGCAATGAAGCTCAGTATTTTACCTGGACTCCTCCTGCAGTCAAAGAGGCTAAATTTGTGAGAAGGATAAATGTTAATTTAAGGGCTACTAATAGAAGGTTGAAGAGGCAGATTGAAGATCTTGAAATTCAATTGAAAAACTCTGAAGGTCAGCTACAAGAGAGGTAAGGCAGTAAGTGACAAATCCCTAATACAGTTTTGTTTTGGGAAGGACACCACTTTTTGAAAACTTTGAAAATTTGACTTATGTTGATTGTTAAGGTATATTAGAATCAAGAAAATCATTAAAGGGCTGTAAATACTCTTAAGATCTGAAGATTATGAAAAGATTGTGTAAAAAGGAGTTACATAGAAGTTTTGTAGCGCGCTACGAAACTGCTGTAGGTGCACTTTTGAAAATTTTTGTAAAAGTTTTGAGAGGTAAACAGCTTAGGTTCTGAATTCTGTTACTTCTGGTGGTTAGAAAGGGTTCACAAATGAAATACCAAGTCTCAAAGCAAAATAAAGTGGATGGTTGAGAGCTGTTAACCAAGATACAAATTCTGTGCTACGAAAACAACTACTCATTTCGTAGCGCAGTCATACCATTTCTCCTTTTACTTTTTCAAAAGGCTCAGTTTCTATACAAGTGGAAAGGTATGGTTCCATGGAGGTGACAACACATGTCACTTATCTCAAAAGGTAAACATTGCCAGTAAAAAGAATTCAAAGATCATCAAGAAGGAAAAGGCTAAATTATAGGAAACATGTCCCCTGTTTTGTAGGGCAAGTAAGACATGAACCAACATGATAACATAACAAGATTTCAGGCATCATTAAGGTCTAAGATATGGAGGAACAACTGTTATATATATTATTTAAGTTCTAGATAAGGTTTTTTAGACATAATAAGGAATTTTACTCCTATTTTTTCTAGGAATTCTAGAAGAGACAATTAACTGTCAAATGTAATTAATAGTCAGTTTTAGGAGCAAACAGGTGTCAATTTAAGATAGAATTTGAATTCCTATGATGATGGATCATATAATCCAAGGTTGTAAATATTCTATATCTAGCATGAGGTCGAATTCCTCAAGGTTGGAAATTTTCATTAACAAGAAAACTATGTCACTATAGCAGACTGTGTGTTTTTATCTTAATACAGATATTGGCTTACTACTCAGGATTCAGAAAGAGTTTTTAATGTTTGATCTTCCTATGGATTTTCTTATCTACCTATTTGCAGTGGTATGAACATATGTTACTTAGAATTAATTGGAAAATGTTGTAACTTCCTGCATATGTTTGTAAACTGTGTTTTGTTCACTCTGTTACTGTTTTGCTGATATATCTAAAAACTTTGAAATGCCCTGACTTCCATGATAAGCTAATTTTGATGTTTTTTGGAAACATACCTTGACTCCATAACCCAATAGATGTTTGTTGATCAATAATTCAACTATTCATACACTTTTATCCAATTTATTCCTAGAGTTATCCATCTAATCATTAATTCAAAATCTTAAACCTAGTGAGAGAGCCCTCTCAGGTTGAGGAGGCTAAGCCTCAACTAAAAGTCTGGTTTGAAATAGTTACTCAGAGTCTACTTGATTAGCAGCCTATCAGGATCAGATTTTGTGATAACATATTCTACAAGGAAGCTACCAACAACTCCCTTTAAAATAGTGATTTATTCCACTTGACTCCAAGTAAACATAGATTGAGTGCACTTCATCTTTAGTTTTCTTGGTTGCCTTTGATAGTTAAGGAGGGTGGACAACCCCCTTAAATCTCTCCAAGATTTATCCCTAATTTATTGATATTGTGCTCATTTATTCTCCAGTCTTGATCTTCCAGTGGCAAGGATGAAGTCCCTAAATCATCCCCTTCTCCAAATCTGCATAATATGCCAAATATTCTCACAATATTCTACAAAAATAACCGATATTAGGCACAAATATGAAATTACCTTTAAACCTTCCTAAGAAAATATCGAAGCATAGGAAAACATTATTAAGTGTATAAGGAGAGATTTAATATATATATTCATGTGCATAAGGAAGGTAGACGGGCTTAAGAAAGGTTAGATGGGCCTTATTTTATGTCTAATTTAGAGGCTCATCACCTACTACACCCCTTACCCCCCATCCCCCTCCCCATACTTTCCCTCCACATCCACCTCCATCTCCCCCACCCCTAGGAAACATGGAAAATGACATCAAGTTACCTATCTTTAGAGGACTCAAATCAGAGGATCCTAAGAAATTTTGGTTTGTAGCTGAAGCAGTATGGAAATCAAGATAGATTACTGATGAAGATATAAAGAAGGTGTAGATTATCACCGCGTTGTAGGAAAGAGCACTGACATTGTACATCAAGTATTATACGACAAATCAGGTTTCTTCACTGGATGATACGAAGAAGGCATTGACTACAAAATTTAAGAAGCCAAAATTGCATTCGCAATGTATTACTAAACTAAAGGAGATCAAGCAACTAGTAAATGAATCTGTTTGGGAATTGAATCAAAGGTTAAAAATATTAATGGGACAGGTGAGATTTGGAATTCTTGAGGAACATCATAAGGAGTGGTTTATAGCTGCGCTATTAACACATACCAGGCTACCTTTAACATAACAAAAGATATCAACACGGGTTGAAGCTTTGGAAATTGTGATGAAGTTGGAAGCTTCGTCGGTCATAGATACCCATGTAGTAGTACAACAGATCTAGATCCAACTAGCAAGTTTGCATTTGGAGCTGCAAGATCTGAATAAAGTTAAGGAATTCATGCCAGATATTCGATCAGAAGTATTGTGTATAAAGTGTAAGGCAGAAGGCTATTATAAGTAGAAATTCCCTGTGTTCAAAGTGTACCTAGCTAGTGGAGCATCGAATCCATCGAATTCATCGAATCCATGATTGAGCATATGGTGTGGTATATGTAAAATTGTAGGTCAATATCGCTCAGAGGAGTGCTATTTTTTACAGAATTAAGTGTAGACTCCGAAGAAGTTGTTTTGTAACTTCTGTAGATCAGTGGGGCATGATGAGAAGAACTATTGCAGTTATGATTTAATGATGAATAAAACTACAGACTCTTATAGAATGCAAGTTGAGGGACATGCACATGAGTATCAAGGTCAGCATGTTGCTCAAGGATGATTCCAAGGACCAGGAGGAGGTGCTGGTCGAGGACGTGGCCAAATTATTTGTTACAACTATGGAGAGGAACGACACTTTGCACAGGGTTGTCATAATCCTACCTCCACCTATAAGTACTGTAAATATTTTGATAATGTGATAGAAGAATGTCCAGTCCTTATGGCGAAGATGCAGGATAAAATAAACTAGAAACCCTTGCAAAATCTACATATTATTACCATTGAACCAAGGGAAGATGACTCATGAATCAACATAGTAACAAGAAGTGGTGCAACGACATGAGTTGATAAAGCCGAAGGTAAGAGGCTGATGGAAGAAACATGAATTAGGAAGACTATAGAAACATCCCATGGGTTCAGTATTTAGGTAGAAAAAGAAGCATTCCTAGAGGTGAAGCAAATTTTCATGGATCTGGGAGCTTCAACATCTAATGCGCAGCCGCTGTAGAAGTTGATACAAAAGGACAGCGCTAAAGTAGCTACTCAGGTAAAAAAAATTGATCTAGCTATATTAAAATAATTTTTACAGATCTGCATGAGGATGTTGAGAGATCAAAATTTTCTTCAAGGACTCCAAGAGTCGATAAACTCCTACACTAGTAAAGAAGAACCGCCCAGCAAGTGGCACACTCTAAACAAGTTGCATTGGCATAAGAAGAGAATAAAAAGGGAAATGAGACTAACTGTGCAGATCAGGGAATATGATATGGATCAGGTAATCCTAGATTTAGGATCTGATGGCAATGTATTACCTAAGAAAACTTGGGAGAGAATGGGAAAACCAAAGTTGCAATGGTCACTAATCTAGTTGAGGATGGCCAACCAACAGAATATCGTCCTTATGGGAAGGCTATCTGGCATTGTAGTAGATATTGAAGGAGTGTGCGTTATTGCATATTTTGAAGTAATTGAAATTGTATATGATAGCAATCTATATCTGGTGCTACTTGGATTGGATTGGGCTTTTGATACTGATGTGATAATCAATCTGAAGAGGAGACAAATGGTGTTCAAAAATGGCGATCTGAGGATTATTGTTCCTTTAGACCCATTATAAGGAGTGCAATATACAAAGCCTATCCACGATGAGTATTGCGATGTAGATATTGACAATATTTACAAGATAACAATTAAGGAGGAAGATTGGATTAATCCAACCGTAGATGGAAGACTAAGCTGGAAATATGATAGTTCTTGTACTTCAGATTCTAAGGAAGAGCTAGAAAAATGGGTAAAACATGCTAAATGATTTATCCACTAGACGTTGTAACATAATCACAATATCACTTCGCTGCATAACTGTAGAGGTATGTGATCTACCTTATTATGATAGGATAGGATATGTAAGTATTTTTCTTGATAATTTTGAAAAGGAAGTACTAGAATAATAGAGGTTCCAAGCTTTGGATGTAGCCCTGAGGTCTACACCTACTAGATGGTGGGGTACTCATAAAGAGAATACAGGGAGTTGGAATGATGAATATTGCAGGTTGATGAAGATCATATTTGGCCCAGTAAAAACAAAAACTGAAGTAAGATATGATGGCAATGCTAATCCCTAGTAGCATATGTTTCGCTGGAAGATCCAGAACCAGAATGGGTATATGTGTTATTTCACACATTAGACCTGATACTTATGAACTGGTATTTTGAAATAGAACTGTGACATGGAACAAAGAACTAGACTAACTTGGTTGAAGTGTTCCTGCTAACATCTAGTTTTGAATATGATTGTCCGTGCATTAATGAAGCCCTTCAAGAAGTCAAAGTAGGGGGTTTTAAGGACAAAACTATGCTAACTTGGACGCAACCATATTGGATCGTGCATTTGTAGCATGCACTAGAATTATATAATGTGAAAACAAAAGAGGATGATAAGTATATGCGTATTATTGATATCCTCAAATTAGAAGGACATCAAAAAGTTGCTAGACCTGCACCTGAAATACTTGACATAACAGAGCTCGTGAAGATGAAGAAGGTGAATATTAGGTCAAAATAAGAACCAAAATTTGTGTTGATTGCAGATTATTGGGATGAAGACACAACTAGCAAAGGCTCAGAGTTGTTGCACGAGTACCAAGAACTCTTCCCCACAATTTTTTCTGAATTGAAGCATATCATAGGAGACCTAGGCATTATGAGGATTATATTGAAACCTTAAGTAAAGCTATTAAAGCAAAGACCATATAGGTTGAATCAGAAATATAAGTAAAAAGTGAAGGTGGAGTTAGAAAATATTATCAAAGTTAAGATCATTAAATTGGTCGAAGAGTTTGAATGGGTAAGTCTTATGGTAGTTCAAGAAAAGAAGACAAAAGGTGAAATTAGAAGATGTGTGGATCTAAGGAATTTTAATGATGGATGCTTGCATGACCCCTTTCGCACACCATTCACCGACGAAGTGTTGGACAATGTAGGAGGACATGAGGCTTATTCTTTCAGAGATGGCTTTTCGGGTTACCATCATATCATAATTGCACCAGAAGATAGACATAAGACAACTTTTTCTATAGAGTGGGGTTTTTACCAGTAAATCGTGATACCTTTTGGCTTGAAGAATGCTCCTGCCATATTTTATAGAGTTGTATTCACAACTTTCAAGGAGCATATACACAAATTTTTGGAGGTTTACTTTGATGACATGACAGTCTTCGGGCTATTGAAAAATAATGTTTCCATATTGAGATTGATGTTGGATACATGTAGGCGATATCATATCTCATTGCATTTGAAGAAGTGAATATTTTGTGTACCTTTTAGTATACTATTGGGGCATGTTTTTTGTAAGTAGGGATTAATGTTAGATCCTGCAAAGATTTTTGCTATTGTGAACCTAGAACCACCTAAGAAAGTGAAGCAACTGCACACGACACTTGGACATGATGGTTACTATAGAAAATTTATAAATGCATATCCGCAGATAACTACGCCAATGGAGAAGTTATTGAACAAAGTTGTTACTTTTCACTAGGACAGAGAATGCCAAAATATCCTCGACATACTGAAGGAGAAGATGGTAACTGTGCCAATTCTAGTTTTCCCAGACTGGAATAAGGAGTTTCATGTACATGTCGATGCCTCTTGCATAGCATTGGGTACAGTATTGGCACAACCAGGAGAAGGATAAATTGATCACCCCATAGATTTTGTAAGCAAAAAACTGTCCAAGGTAGAGAAGAACTATTCCATGACAGAAAGAGAAGTGTTGGCTATGGATTATGCATTACAAAATTTTAGGAATTATTTGTTGGAAGCGCACTTCAAGATGTTCATTGATCACTCCACACTAAATTATTTGGTGAATAAGCCTGTTTTAGGAGGAAAAATGTTTCGATGGTTGTTACTGTTCTAGGAGTATGATTTCGAGGTTGTAGTCAAACTAGGAAAATTGAATTCTGAGCATGTTCATCTGTCAAGAGTAGAAACAAGATAAGAACCCACAAGTATCGAGGATAACCTTTCGTATGCATAATTATTCGCAATAAGGGTCATAGATAATCACTTCGCGGATATTATTTATTTTTTTACCACAGGGATGGCACTCGGGGAATACACTACGCAACAAAAGAAGGAGTTGGTAGTCAAGGTAGCTTATTTTTCATTGATTGCAGGACATTTCTACAAGATGGGACAAGATGAAATACTGCGTAGATACATTTTTTAGCATGAAAGACAGAGTATTTTGGCAGAAGCTCATGGAGGAGTTGCAGGAGGACATTATGCAAGAAAGGCCACCGCACAAAATATTTTGAGAGTTGGGTTATGGTGGCCCTTACTGCATAAGGATGCAAAGCAATTTTGTAGAGCTTGTGATGCATGTCAAAGAACGGGAAGGCCACCTAGAAGAGATGAAACTCCATTGAATATGCAAGTAACATTGCAACCATTTGATGAGTAGTCTATTGAATTTTTGGGACCTATTAACCCACTAGGAAAGAAGACCGACGCAAGGTATATCATCACTGCAACATATTATTTGACCAAGTAGGCTGAAGCACAGCCAGTGAAGGATCGTAGTGCAGATACCACCCCGAAGTTCATATTTGAGTATATTTTGTCTAGATTTGGGTATCCAAATATATTTATGAGTGACATGGGTTCACATTTCCTCCATAATACTATTTAGTTGCTGAGAATTTAAAGTGTATAATCAGAAAAGTACACCATGTCATCCTTAGGAAAATGGGACAATCAAATCTTTCAATAAGATTTTGGAGAATGTGCTCACCAAAATGTGCAATTTCAACAAAAATGACTGGTATCTGAGAATTCCAGCGGTGTTATGGGCATACAAGACAACATGTAAGAAGCTAATAGGACATGCAACTTTTAGGTTGGTTTATGGACAAGAAGCAGTCATGCCTATGGAGTACATTATGCCAAGTTTAAGAATCACAACACTTACAGACATGGCCCATGGAGATACAATGGAAGAAAGGATGGAGCAATTTCTTGCTTTGGAGGAAGGCATGTTTATCACAAGTTTTCATCCGCAAGTACAAAAGGCAAGGGAGAAAGCTTGGAATGATAGGCACATCAAGCATAAGACATTCAAGGAAGGAGATCTTGTACTGTTGTATGATAGCAAATTCGTGAAGTTCCCAAGAAATTTCAAAACACATTTTTTGGGAATCATCAGTCACATCTATGATGGAGGCACAATTTAGCTTGAAAAGTTAGTTGGTCGGTTGATGCCAACATGAGTGAATGGTAATTGATTAATGATATACATGGACGAATTTGTCCCTAGAACTTCACATTGACAAATGGCAGGGGAAAGTCTTAGTGGCACCTATAGTTGAAATTGGGAACTGGGCTATAAACTACTCTGCAGAAAGGGGCTTTGTTAATACGCAACAGTTAAGAGTATGGTGAAGTCCGAAAGAATCGTGCTTGAGGAAGATTATTGCACGATAGTCAGGAGTGTGTTGAAGTCCGACAAGAGATACGATGAGGGATGAATTTCAATGAAAAAAGGGAATTTTCATCTAATTTTTCCAGAAATATGACCGTTGGAAGGAAAAAGTTGACATGACAGGAAAGTTTCCGTTAAACGGAGTGGGGGAAATGAATTTATGAAGCATGTTATCACCCCAATTTTTTTTTCAAAACATTGTATGTCAACTCTGATTTTGAGCATGGTCTTAAATATGTCTGAAAGTCATTTTCTAGTTTGGTTAAGGGTAGTTCATAGCTTTTAGAGGTTTAGTGTTCATCATTTGAATTCAAATAAGGTCTTTATAGGTTCATATCATGGTCAAATATTCACATTTTTCATTTAAAAGTCATTCAAGTAAGTTTTGAGCTAAATTTCTGCAATTAGCCAGGAATCCACCGTTTCATAGCATCGTTAGTTTAAAAAGGGGTTTTTCACTAAGAAAGCGCTGCTACTTTCATAGCGCAAAGTGTGAAAATTACACTGTTAGTGCTACGAAAGCGCGATTTCTTAGCTATCGTGTCAAATAAGCCGAAATATGTCAGATTCAGTTGGGGAATGATAGGATAGAGGTATGGTGAGTCAGTTACTTACCAGATTCGATGTACTTACCTGTACTATAGTCATCATAGTCATGATACGATATCAATGAAGCATCATTTAGTCATGAGGTGACATCTCAAATTCGAATTTTTGCCTAATTGAGTCATCTCTGATTCATTTACCTTCACACATGTTGTCTGAGCTATGAGGTAGTAAAGATAAGCCTGTGGTTGTTCTATGCAAAGGCAACCTTCACCATTCTCCAGCAAGGTTTTTCATCAAATCAAGCGAGGTTGTTCATTAAATCAAACGAGATTGTTTTATAGGTTCTAGAGAAGCTAACAGGTTTTTTTTACAAGAAGCATGGCAGAGGAAAAGAAGGTCCACAGAGGGGGACATTGTCTAAGATACAAGTCTGAGAATGTAAATTCTATTGTCGAGGATAAAATGGTGATGGAGGCTTTTAGCAAAGCTGACTGTCTCAAATTTTGTGAAAAGCTGCAGGGTTGCCACACTCAGGTGTCCAAAGAGTTTGCCTTACACTTTAGTGGAACCAATACCAAAATTGGAATGATAAATATGCCAGTCACACCTGAGATCATAGCTTCTATGACAGAGATACCAAGAGGACAGAAATCTTGGTTTAAAGGTTTTAGGTTTGACATGGAACCATGCAAGGAATTTATGAAACTTGAATATGTAGACATGGACTTGAACAATGCAATACCTAGAAATTGTATCAATGACAACTATGCAAAGATGTTATTCAATATTCAAAGATACTTTACATGTGAAGGCAGGTACCATAAATTTTATACTTATCATTTCACGTTGTTGTTGCATTTCACAGGTATGATATCATTAGATTTACCATTTTACTTGCATAGAAGCCTTGCCAAAATGGCTGACAAAGTCCAAGCCAAATCTGATGGTTGTGAAACATCTCTGTTTCACCATGGTTTGATAAAGTTATTGGTTTTGAATGAGCTTCAGAAAATACATAGGGATTGGTCTTCCTTTTTTTTTGATGAGTGGATTTGAAATGGAAACCCTAACCCCAACTAGAAACCCTAAAATTAAGGGGAATCCTTCACCACCAGTAGCATAATCCATTCAGCCAGTGGTTACTAAAGCAAAGAGGCTTGTAAAGTTGAAACCAAGGAAACAGGTTGAAAATAGAACAGAGAAAACACCAGTGCTTGTTGCAAAAACTCCATCACCTACAAAACAAAGATTATAAAAGGTCAAAGAAGTAAAACAAAAACAAGTGGCTACCAAGCAGGAAATCCAGAGAAAGATAAGAAGCCAAACAACGCCATAAAAGGGAAAAGCAGTTGTTTTAGGTACAGATGACAACCCAATAATGAAAGGCAACTTGGATGATATAATTCATGCAATTGATATAGAAGAATCACCCATTGTGCGAGCATATTTCATTGAAGTAGATGAACACAAATAGAAAAGAGTGAAATCAGATAAAAAACTTGAATTTGAGGGTGAAAATGCATCATTTATTTTCCAAGCAAGGAAACCTTTAACCAGACATGCAAATAAAATCCAAGAAGGTAGTAAACATGTCCAAGTAACTATTGAAGCAGCCAGAGTCCTTGAAAAGGTGGTTGATCTCTCATCACCAATAGTGGAGCATGCAGCCAACAAGACAATGAAGGGAAATGAACACATGACAGAGTGTAAACTACTTGAAGAAATATTGAAGCTAGAAAACCAAGAGATGGAAATGATGAGAAAGAGGGCCAGAAAGCACAACATTGAAAAAACATAGTTCAAGAGGATGAAGGCTATTTGGGAAGGTCAAACAGTTTCTAGGTCTGAGATTCCAAGTAGTGCAGAGCAGTTTTTTACATGGACAATTCCAGCCATTAAAGAAGCAAAGTTTGTTAGAGTGATCAACACTCATTTGAGAGCCAGTAATATAAGGCTAAGAGGCCAAGTGGAGGATTTGGAATTACAACTGAAACAGTCTCAATATGAACTAAAAAACAGAGGTGCAAAATGACAAATTCAAAGAAAACTCAAAAGGAAAACGAAGAATACACTTTATGAAGGTTATGCTTTTAGTCCATATGATTGATGGTTTTGATGAAGCCAGTGATTTTCTAAATTTGTGGCACCTTTTTGTTTCAAATTTTGAAGAAAATTTGGTTAAAATTGCTTACAAAACAGTTTCATAGCGCGCACAGTGCAAAAAGAGTGAAATGCGCTACGAAACTGCTCTAGCAGCTTTTTCACCCTTTCTTTATCAAGTTTTGGAGGGAAGATCATGTGTTTTGAATTAAAACTTCTAAAGATGCTATGTCAAGTGAATATCAAAGCAACCCTGAAGGGAAGGAAGCAAAATTTTGATGGAAGATGGATAGCAAGACTGCGCTACGAAACTGTGTTGCTTTCGTAGCGTAGGTCTGTTTTCACTATTTTGAGAAGTTCGAAGTTGATTTTACATAGCTGGCACGAGGGGATGGTTTTGGACATATTCTATTCATGTTCTTGACAAAAAATAGCCTCAAAGTTATCGGTTAATAATGGTCATAGTGTCTCAAGAAACTAAAAGAATCCTAAGCCTAAAAAATAGAGGAGCAGTTTCCTAGTTTGCAGAAGATCAACATCATCAGCATTATGGTCATAACAAGTTGGAGCTCATCATTAAGATTCGAATTTATGGAAATATAGGTGGAAAATTATGTAATTAAGTTTAGATAAAGTTGTTTCGAATAGAGTTAAAAGAGTTCTAATTCTATTCGTAATAGGACTCTGTATTAGGTTTACAGTTGTTTTTGTAATAAATACCATGTTTTATGGTTAGGATAGGTGTCAAAGATAGGAATTCGATGTTTCTAGATATGGAGAAGCTTATCATATGATGTAAATGATATATAAAATATCAAGGAGTCGAAATAGAAGGGGTTGGACATTTGTTAGCGAAGAGACTGTGTTTATTGTAAGTGATTGTTTTAGATCCGAAAATGAAAAGGAACTAATTGAAATTATCTTAGACTTGCATAGGAGAGGAATTGACACCTTAGCTCTAGTAACACAAGAAGACAAAGAAGAATTCTGGGAAGCTGTCACTTTAGAGTTGTTGTTGTTGGAAAGAGAGTCTCTAGATAAATTGAAAGAGCTTGATCCTTTTGAAGTATTGTTGAAAAGTAAATCTGGTTTACCTCTTCCAAACTGGAGCTAAATTGTTAGTGGCTTACAAAAACCAAACAGTGCTCCTCATAGCAGTTTTTCATCCATTATTTCTGCCATTCCTAAAATTACCACAGTACCTCTGACCATGGCTGGAAATCCACCTGCTGCACCTGCTAGATACGCCCCTCTTATCCTTCCTGCTGTCTTACATGACCTCGCTAGTAAATATGCTGCTAGAATAAAAACCTGGGGAAGTGATGAAGACATTAGAACAGAAGATCATGTGGATCAATTTAATGATTTTATAGACAGGGAAGAGGTTGATCATGAAGATGTTAATTTGAGGTTGTTTGCTCAAAGTTTTACTAGTGAGGTTAGGAAGTGGTATAAAGCTCTTACCCCTGGAAGTATTCATAATTGGAATGAATTTGAAGATGTTTTCTTAAGAAAATGGGGAAATAGAACTAATCCAGTGCAAGTCCTCACTGAGTATAGTACTTTGAAGGGAGCTGCTGATGAAACTGTCCAAAATTTTTCAAAAATATTTAATAAAGTGTTAGATTCTATTCTTGCCCGTTTGAAACCACCAGAAGCCTTAGCCCAAATGAGGTATGCTGAAGTCTTTGACTATGAGTTTTCCATATAGTTGAGAGAAAGAGAATCCCCTACACTTGCTAAAATGAAAAATGATGCTGTGAAGGTGGAGGTTAACCTGATAGTAGCTAAGAAGTCAAAAATGGGTAAGGCTAAGTTGAAAGAAGAAGAGAAACCTTCATCCTCTACTTCTAAGGATAAGCTGGATTCAATGATGAAAATAATGGAAAGTTGATGGATAGATTAGCCCTTGGGAATACATCTTCTCCTCCTGCACAAAATGAACCTCAATTTAGAAACCCTCAATTCATGAGGCCTCATAATCAACAAAGACCAAGGGAGAATAGAAATAAGTAGCTTGATCCTCTAGTGAGACCTCCTTTTCAGCAGAATTTGATTGATGAAGAAGATGACCCTGAAGCTCCTGAGGAATCTATTCATTGTTTTGATGAAGAAATGTCAGGAATTTTTTTAACTAAATAAGAGCATGATCAATCAGATCAAAACAATCATGAAGAGGAAACATCAGACTATCTAAAGGGGTATCAACATGCTATTTTTGAGATGCAGAAACAATATAATCTCGGAAATAGGAATGTGCCTATCATTGCAAACAAAGCTCAGCCTAAGAAAGATACACCTAAGGTTGTTGATGGCAAGAAGGATACTTCTAAGGTCATCGAATGTAAGAAAGATGCACCAGCTATTCCTCCTATCAAATAGGCTGAAAAATCTATTTCTGTTTTCAATCTTGAGAATGAAATTTCTAAGATAAAAATATCAGTCCCTTTTGGTGAGATTCTCAAGGTAGATGAATATAGAAGCAATATTGTTAAAATGTTAAACTCACAACCAGGAGCTGCTGATATCTTGAATGTATTAGAAGATCATCCAACCATATATTTGGGTCCAAGACTAGAAGATGAATAGAATGAGGAAGTCCCTCCTTTTTATGTGAGTCTTAGCATTCACGACATGACATTGCATAATGCTATGTTGGATTCAGGGGCCTCTCACAATATTATGCAAAAATTAATCATGGAAATAATGGGGTTAGAAATAAATAGGCCATATAAAGATTTGTTTTCTTTCGATTCAAAAAGAGTTCAATGCATTGGTTTAATCAAGGATGTTTTTGTTGGTCTGACGCAAGTTCCTGCTAAGACTGTAGTCATGGACATTGTAGTAGCAGACATTCCACCGAAGTTTGGTATGTTGTTGTCAAGGTCATGGGCAGCGAAAATTAAAGG
Organism: Pinus albicaulis; assembly: GCA_034641835.2. Taxonomy (NCBI): domain Eukaryota; kingdom Viridiplantae; phylum Streptophyta; class Pinopsida; order Pinales; family Pinaceae; genus Pinus; species Pinus albicaulis. Next base: position 24,187,356 of record MU968382.1, on the reverse strand, counting down.
TACAATTCAAATGGATCTTACTTATGCTACCATTCCTATTTTTGGAGAGCAAAGAAGATTGTATCGAGAGAAAAGAATGGCCTACATGGTGAGTAGTAAAGATAAACCCCAAAACTTTCCAATTTATGCTCTTGATACTGAACTTGGTTCTGCTATTATTTTCAATGAGTTGACTAATGAAGCTGAAGAGGAGAGGAAATCAAAGTTCTTAAATTTAGCAGTCAGAAAATCAACAAACAGAAGGTTAGCAAGTCAGCGATAAGGAGGAAGAAGGTTGGTGGTCATTGCATTTTGATGGATCAATAGGCAGAGAAGGAGTAGGAGCAGGGATTTGGATTAGAAATCCAAGTGATGAGAGTAAGTTCTTTTCCTATAAACTGAACTTTGAGCACGAACAACATGGCCGAATATGAATCCTTGATTTTGGGTCTAGAAGTTTTGAAAAGAATGAATGCTCAAAACATTTTTGTTTTTGGAGATTCATAATTAGTCATTAAACAGGTTGAGGGTGTTTATCAAACAAAAGACACAAGGATGAGAGAATATAGGAATTTGGTTTTGGACATGTTAGAAAAATTTCAAGCTTATTCATTCATGGTCAAAACTAGAGAACAAAACTCCATTGTTCATTCTCTGGCTGTCTCTGCAAGTCTTTTTATTATTCCTATGCACTCCACATAAAAGTATGAGGTCGAGATCCACCATAGGCCATCCATCCCTGATAATATTACTCATTGGCAAGTTTTTAAGGATGATCAACAAGTGAAAAACTTTATTGAGCAGAAAGAAGATTTTGAAAATGTACAAGTAGATCAGCAAAACATGTTGGCTGAATCTAAAGGGAATTCTGAAGTTTTGCAACTAAAGAATAATTCCATACCAAAGGGACTCATAACTCTAGAGAAATTTTTTTATCAGAATGATGTTTTTAAATCCTCTAAGATACAAGTTGATGATGAAGAAGTTGAGAGCTGTAATATTGGTACTATAGCTATGCCCAAAATGATTAAAATTTAAAAAATCCTTTCAGCTAATATGAAGTTGAAGTATGTGTTGAAGCCTAAAAAATCTCTACAACAACATTGGGGGATAACCACTCAGTCCGGAGCTTAAAGCAGCTCCTTTTCTGTTTGGAGTAGTGGCTCAGACTGGTTAAATAGGTCCAGTTACATTTTCCCAAACTTCGATTACTTAAAATATAACTTTCATTCATTAACGAAGAATAGATATCAGATCAGCTCTCTTTGCTGATTAGGCAAGAGAGTTGATCCTTAAGCTGATATGGGGTTCAGCCAAGCCACGACTAAGTTATGTCTTACAATTAGCCTAACTATTCTAACCTAACTGATTTTATATTATTAGATTACTGTTAATTGTAAATCCTAAATGCTAAAATAACACACTGTTAATGCTACACTATTGTTAAAGTCTTTATGTTAAGTATTAAAGTATTCCTATTTATCTCATATATCAAATCTAAACTAATATATGTTATGTTATTATGTTAATTAACTAACTATACTATACAAATAAATATACTTTAAACTATACTAATACTAAATTATAATAATATTACTATACTATAATATTACTAATATAGTTCTAACAATAAAGCTAAATATTTGATCTAGTTTATAATATATCTGTGATAAAATATAAAATAAATGTTAATTAAACTAAGTGATGTTATTATTATTATAAGGAAAACATTTATTAGGAACTAGTTAAATGCACTATTATAATTAAAATTATTCTAATTACATTAGACTATTATTAAATGTTAAATATTAATTAATAATTAATATGCTAAAAGCTAACTTTAAGAAACCTATGATAACCTATATAATGAATTTAAATAATGTTATTTTTATTATGAAAAGTAAATATTAAAAATGAATTAGTAATTAGTATGCTAAAGCTAACTCTAAAAAGAAAGAAGAAAAATAAATGGACTATTTTACACTATATTACATTAGTCTTTATGATTGATTTTTTAAATGTTTTAGATAAAGATTAAAATCAATCATAAAGAATTGACTAATATAAGAGCTGAATTGTGTCACTGAGAACCAAAAAATGTTTTCCTTTTATGTAGATTTCATTTACAAATACAAAATTAAATCTAAGAAGAAAATCCTATCTCCGACTAAGATGGGATAGCCCTCTCTTAATCCGAGAGAAAATTAAATAAAAATAGAAGAAAGACATGTTAATGATTAAATTTACTATATAATTTCCATTAATTAAAAGAAGAAATTCATATTAATTAATGGGATAAAAGCAAAGTACATTTGCGAATTAAATATAAGAAATTATTATTTAATCGCAAATATATTTCAGTGAATTTGTTCTAAATAAAATAGGGGAAAAGACTGGTTTTATGATCGAATTCACTATGTAGTTTCCATTAATTAAAAGAAGAAATTCATATTAATTAATGGGATAAAAGTAAAATACATTTACGAATTAAATATAAGAAATTATTATTTAATCGCAAATATATTTCAGTGAATTCGATATTGATCCAATCTCATTCTGTCTCTTGGAGATAGCTCCTGCAAAGCTTCAAATCATATTAAAATTGAACCAACATAAATTTTAAGTATCAATACACATATATTTTAGAGTAGAAATTGAAATCAATTACAAAACTTGGACACAAATAAAAATTCAGCATTCAGGTAGAAATACTCATAAATGGAAATTCAAAATAATGCCAAAGCTTTGCTTACAAAATATGCAGTCATTAAGAATTTGAGACCTATGTTTTTATTACATGCAAAAATGCTAAGCAATATTACAAAGGCCAAAAAACTCTCTTACAATCTTTACAATCACCTCCTCTACACAAAACAGAAATGAATAAGTGCAGATCAAATAATAGCAAAGAATCCCCTATGCTGGATCGCGACCCCTTCTCTTTCAAATCCTGTAGAGTCTCCTTCAAACTGTTGAAAAAATGATTTAAAAAAATTCTCCCCCTCCTCTTCAATTTTTGCTTCAATTTTTGTGATGAGTTATATAAGACTTCTTTTGAATCTCTTGTTTGCCAAAAATATATTTTGTTGAGAAAAAATGTGATAAGAGATTTAAATCTCTATCTTCACGTATCATCCTTATATTCAGGGATAAAGACCCCAAACACTAGCGCTAAGATTAAATTTGGAAAACCCACAATATGACTTTAGAAGTACGCTTTTTGGTATTTCGAACCTTTAAGTAATTACCACTTCTAATTATCAATAACATTTGAGTGCGTGCCATCATTTTATCTGATAAAGAATATTTAAGGTAAACCGTGATGGGCGCCAATCCCATGACTCTTTCTACACGGCTGAATCCTTGCATACGTCCATGTGGGCAAGCGTTTATGTGGCGCTTGATAGTAAGTTAGTTTTGGCCATGATAGTATTTCGTAGGACCTGCCACAAAAATGTGCGTGCACATGTTATACTAGCGACTTATTAACTGATAAACAATGGTTCAATGCACCTTTCGATGCGGCTTATCAAACGGCGGGCAATTCAAATATATTTGCATGCGGTCTTCATTTATTTGTTACGGTTAAACCTTGACACATTTCATGTGATCCACATCAAACGATTTTTTGTAATGTATTGTTTTATAGTTTTAGATCGATGTTTACAATACATAATACTTTATTTTACGTTACATAGTCGATAAGTGGGTTTTAAATACATTTTTTTTTAATGTATTTCACCCACCTAACAATATGTTATATCATCGTTTAATGTTTTTTAAAGTTTTGTGTTTAATTGTTTTGGGTTTTTGTATTTTTAGATTTTTTATGTTTAGTTTTATTTTGTTTATTTGTTTTTTTAAAAGAGTTTAATATTTACAATGTTATATTTACAATATTCAATAAAAATAAAATGTTTTTTATTTATTTTTTTGGATTTTGAATTTTTAAATAAAGAAAAAAATATATAATTAATCTAATGTTTTACAAATTATTAAAGTTATAAAATTATATTTATTTATGTACAAAAATGGATAAAATGATAAATTAATGATTTAATACTTTATGAATGGATATGTCAAACCAAGTGAAGGAGATAAAAAATCAACGTGGAATGCAAAATGATGCACTAAGTTATGTGGAAGAAATGCCAACTAGTGCGATCAAATTCCAAATGCGAGGCAATGTGACAATCAAAGGTTCCTCTTTGTGATTAATTGACCAATATGAAAATGCTTCCATGAATGTGAAAGGCAACAAGGAAGTGCAAAAACATGATCAAAACCATGAAGCAAGTGGTAAAGTTTCAAGAAGTCAATAATTTTTTTCAAATGCCAATTAAGAAGGGAGTTGGAAAATGATGAATATCTAAAATCAAACAAATATATAAAAATAAAAAACCTTCAAATAAGTGCATTTCACAAAGACTAATCTAATGGGGTCAAAACGAATTAATATAGATCAATAAGAACAAATCGAACCCATTTAGGACTTTCCTCATTTTCAAATTTCAATAGTAGTACTATCAAGTAATCATTTAAAAGGGGCTCCATTTTTCGTTTAAATGAAAAATAGGGGGAGTTGTATTTCACTACAACAGTATGTTGAAATGATGAAAAGATTTGTAGATGTCTTTGTTTGGAACTATGATGATTTGAAATAATATGATCCTACCATTATTCAACATACTATTCCCATAAACGAAAATGAAAGACCTTTCAAGAAAAAGTTAAGGAGGATCAACCCACTTCTTATGCCTTTGATTGAGAAGGAGGTTAAAAAGCTCTTTGCTACTAAAATCATTGTCCCAATAAGATTTTCAAATTGGCTTGCAAATTTGGTTTCGGTTAGGAAGAAGAGTGGAGAAATCAGAATATGCATTGACTTCAGAAATTTTAATAAAGTCTCCCTGAAGGATAATTATCCTCTCCCAAAGATGGATCAAATTTTGCAAACTATTATGGGTTCTCAGAGAATGTCTATGCTTGATGGTTTTTCAGGTTATAATAAGATCCTTGTGCATCCTGATGATCACGAAAAAACAGCCTTTACTACACCATTGGGTACTTTTATGTACGCCAAGATGCCATTTGGTCTCATGAATGTAGGAGCTACCTTTCAGAGGGCAATGGAAATTGTATTTTCTGAAGAGAAGGACAAGATGGTGGTTGTGTATCTAGATGACATAACCGTCTTCTCAAGGAAGGAAGAAGATCACTTGAAACACTTGGAAAGAATTTTGCTGAAATGTAGAAGGATTGACATCTCTCTAAATCCCACCAAAAGTATTTTTGATTTCACTTCAGGTAAATTGCTTGGACATATCATTTCTAAAGATGGGATTAAGATTGATCCAAACAGGATCAATGCAATTCAGAAGGTGGAGTTTCCAAGAAGTAGGAAGGAGATTCAATCTTTTCTTGGAAAGGTTAATTTTGTAAGGCGATTTATTCCTAATTTTGCTGAGATTGTGAAGGACATAACAAGGATGATGAAGAATGGAGTTGATATTAAGTGGATAGCAGAGGCAAGAAACTCATTTGAAGAGATTAAAATGGCACTTACACAAGCACCAGTATTGATCAGTCCAGATTTCTCAAAGGAATTTCTGGTTTTTACCTTTGCATCAGAGAATACTATCACTCGAGTTCTGATACAAAAAGGATAGCAAGGTATTGAGCAGTCGATTTCTTTCTTTAGTGGGAAATTAGCCAATTCTGAGCTAAAGTATAATATCTTAGAAAGGCAGGCCTATGCTTTGGTGAAGGCTATCAAAGATTTCAGAATTTATATTCTGCATTCTCATATTATGGAGTTTGTTTCGAATACTGTTGTTAAATAAATCCTCACTCAAGTCGACCCTGATGGTAAGAGGGGGAAATGGATTTCTAAGTTGCTAGAATATAATATAGAGATTAAACCAACAAAATTTTTCAAGGGTCAAGGCTTAGCAAAGCTGATGGCACAGTCAAACTTTGACTGTCTTGATATAAATTGGATTGCAAAAATATCAGAAATTTCAGATGATGAGGAGGAACTATTTCCTATTGAAGAAAAATATATCACTTCAGATTGGTACAAAGAAGTTGTTTTTGTCCTACAGCACCATAAAGCACCTGCCAATTTAACAAAGTCCAAAGCAAGGTTTGTTAAGCTGAAATCTTTGAGATACTTTATATTTGATAGAAATCTGTTTTGGAAGGATACTAGCGGAATTTTGCAGAATTGCTTGCTTGAAGAGGAGGCTGATAAAGTGATTGAGGAGTTCCATAAAGGGGATTGTGGAGGTCACCATTATTGGAATGCGATAGTGAAAAAAATTCTGAGAGTAGGGTATTATTGGCCTACAATGTTTAAGGATGTCTACAAGAGGGTTGCTGCGTATCATGAATGCCAGATTTCGAGCGTAAGAAGAAACTTGTACCCTTACCTTTGATGCCTATCTATGTAGAAGCGCCATTCCAATAGCGGGGACTAGATTTTATTGGGGAGATTCATCCATCATCATCAGGTCAGCATCGCTGGATTCTTACAGTGACTGATTACTTCACCAAATGGCTTGAAGCAATCCCAACTAGGCAAGCAAATGATTCTATGATTATTTCCTTTTTAGAAAATAATATCTTGTCTAGGTTTGATTTCCCCATGAAGATTGTAACTGATAATGCATAGGAATTTACATATAAGAAGTTGATCAATTTCTGTCATCAATATCATATTACTCTCAGACATTCTACTGCATACTATCCGCAACGAAATATGTAATGTACCTTTTTCGGGAATTTCTGTTATATGGTCCTCAAGGAAGCTGTATAAGGAAGAAAATGTAAAAATAAGCTGAGAGGGGGCTGGGATCATCTTGTTAACTCATAAAAAACTTCTCTTCCAGAATTTGAGCCCAAAGAAATGACTCTAGATGTGTTATTCAGATCTCCCCAAACTAGATCCCGTAAAGAATGCTCAAAGAGAGAGCTTACAATAATACATGGACACAATCGTAAGCTTTGCAATTCTGAATACAACGTAAGATGAAATATAATACAACCATTATTTCTATCAATATATCAGCTACAATATATAGAAATATCTTGAGGGACAAGCCACTCAAGCTGCCGGAACCAATCTTCAATGATCAAACTATGAAATACATGAGTTGTTGCAACTGCACAAAATGTCGGAGGGTAGTGACAGCGCTATCTATATTAGAGTACCTACTGCTATAGATGCATACACATGAAATATGGCTGAACTATACAATAAATTCCCAAGAATAGAAGAATGGGCTCCAATACAAGATTTATAGCCAATCTAGAAGAGATTGCTAGAAATGCCGGAAAATGTACAATGTGACAATCTGACTTGTCACTGCAACTAAATCAAAATATAAAATGAGGCTAAAGCAGATCAGAAATAGTGATGCCCTCCTCTGATAGTGTATCTAAGAAAAATGTTGATCCTTTTACTCAGAAACAACTCCTCTTGATGAGCTCAAATGACCCTCACTCAAGCCGACCCTGATGCTAAGAGGGGGAAATGGATTGCCAAGTTGCTAGAATATGATATAGAGATTAAACCAAAAAAATTGTTCAAGGGTCAAGGCTTAGAAAAGTTGATGGCACAGTCAAACTTTGACTGTCTTGATATAAATTGGATTGCAAAAATATCAGAAATTTCAGACGATGAGGAGGAACTATTTCCTATTGAAGAAAAATATATCACTTCAGATTGGTACAAAGAAGTTGTTTTTGTCCTACAGCACCATAAAGCACCTACGAATTTAACAAATTCCAAAGCAAGGTCTGTTAAGCTGAAATCTTTGAGATACTTTATATTTGACAGAAATCTGTTTTGGAAGGATACTGGCAGAATTTTGCTGAATTTCTTGCTGGAAGAGGAGGCTGATAAAGTGATTGAGGAGTTCCACAAAGGGGATTGTGGAGGTCACCATTATTGGAATGCGACAGTGAAAAAAATTCTGAGAGTAGGGTATTATTGGCCTACAATGTTTAAGGATGTCTACAAGAGGGTTGCTACCTGTCATGAATGCCATATTTCGAGGGTAAGAAGAAACTTGTACCCTTACGTTTGATGCCTATCTATGTAGAAGCACCATTCCAGCAGTGGGGACTAGATTTTATTGGGGAGATTCATCCTTCATCATCAGATCAACATCGCTGGATTCTTACAACGACTGATTACTTCACCAAATGAATTGAAGTAATCCCAACTAGTTAAGCAAATGATTCTATGATTATTTCTTTTTTAGAAAATAATATCTTGTCTAGGTTTGGTTGCCCCATGAAGATTGTAACTGATAATGCACAGGCATTTAATTCTAATTAGTTGATCAATTTCTGTCATCAATATCATATTACTCTCAGACATTCTACTGCATACTATCCGCAACGAAATGTGTAATGTTCCTTTTTCGGGAATTTCTGTTATATGGTTCTCAAGGAAGCTATATAAGGAAGAAAATGTAAAAATAAGCTGAGAGGGGGCTGGGATCCCCTTTTTAACTCCTAAAACACTTCTCTTCTAGAATTTGAGCCCAAATAAATGACTCTAGATGTATTATTCAGATCTCCCCAAACTAGATCCCGTAAAGAATGCTCAAAGAGAGAGCTTACAGTAATACATGGACACAATCATAAGCTTTGCAATTATGAATACAACATAAGATGAAATATAATACAACCATCATGTCTATTAATATATCAGCTACAATATACAGAAATATCTTGAGGGACAAGCCACTCAGGCTGCCAGAACCAATCTCCAATGATCAAACTATGAAATACATGAGTTGCTGCAACTGCACAAAATGCCGGAGGGTAGTGATAGCGCTATCTATATTAGAGTAGTTGCTGCTATAGATACATACACATGAAATATGGCTGAACTATACAAGAAATGCCCAAGAATAGAAGAATGGGCTCCAATACAAGATTTATATCCAATCGAGAAGAGATTGCTAGAAATGCCGGAAAATGTACAATGTGACAATCTGACTTGTCACTGCAACTGAATCAAAATATAAAATGAGGCTAAAGCAGATCAGAAATAGTGATTCCCTCCTTTGATAGTGTATCTAAGAAAAATGCTGATCCTTTTACTCAGAAACAACTCCTCTTGATGAGCTCAAATGACCCTCCCAACAACTTCTTGCCAAAATAATGTAGATCAAGTTGGAAACTATGCTGTGAGGGAAGATGGATGGTTGGCCTAATGCCAATGATATCAAAATAAGCACGGGAGTCCTCCTCACTGATCCTCCAATGAATAGCTGAGCCTTCCACTGAAAAACAAGTCAAGGAACCACTCAAGAGATCCTCTGTGGTTGCACCCTACAACACAAAGTTATCTTGCTCCAGGAATAACGCTGTGGCTGCACCCTGTAGCACAAAATTATCCTGCTCCAGGAATAACGCTGTGGCTGAAGGAGGTAGCTTTGGCCAAATTCCTGAATGAGGAAATGCAGCTCTAGAACCTCTCCTTCGCCGAGGATGAGGTAGGGATTCCCGACCAGGAACACCCTAGTGCTATGCAGCACTGCACTATTGCTAAATAGCAAGAGGAGCGAAGTCTCAATAGACTAAGAAAAATAATAATCAAGCATGCAGAACAATGGCTCTCCTCCTCTCCTTATATAGCAAGTGCTCCTCTCCACCATGGGTCCTATCCACATGTGCCTTCCAACTCATGCATGTGATCCTCCTCTAAAACTGTGTAGTCCATCAAGGAGATACATTGTATCTAGATAGTGCATGTGGACTTGGTCAAAATGTCCAGATCAAGCATGATCCAGTCCTGTTCACACCATGTGGTGCTCAATTTAGCTGCTTTATTCTTCCTCCTTTCACATGAGGAGTGTTTATTCTTCATTATCAAGGATTATGGGGCCTTCTTACCTATTTTATTTAATTAAATAAAATACAGCTAACTATAATGTTCCCTTTAGCTTGAGGCTAAAAATTGGGAACATTACAAAATGGCCTTGTTGAATCTTCTAACAAGAGTATTGTAAGGATCATTAAAAAAGGTGTTGCAGGAGAATAAGAAGGCTTGGCATTTGACGTTGAAGTATGCCTTATGGGCTGACAGGATATGCACAAAGAGGTCAATCGGAACTTCACCATATGAATTGGTAAATGGCGCTGAGGCTATTTTTCCTACATCACTAGGGGTACATGTTATGAAGTTGATTCAAGGGCTAGAAGAGGAACCAAATGCAATCCAGAGGAGAATTAATCAGCTGATAGCTCTGCAAGAGAAGAGGAATGAGGTTTAAGACAACAGTCAACAGTCTCAAAACAAAATCAAGAGGACATTTGATAAGAAGATCAAGGAAGAAAGTTTTGAAGTTCAAGATGAAGTGCTGAAATGGGAGGCTAGAATTGAAGAGAAAGGCAAACATGGTAAATTTGAAAAATTATGGAAAGGTCCCTTAAAGATAGCTGCTTTTCATGGAAACAATACTTACATACTGTAGGAGATGGATGGAAAACCATATGCTGGAGGACTTGTCAATGGCCATTTTTTGAAGCATTATTCTTCCTAAAATCCAATGGATTGTTCATGTCATTGTATATATTCCATTTTATAAGTTTTTTCTGCTAATAATGACAAGCTAAATCAGAAAGCTTGAGCCTGAGGTGAAGGTCATTAGAGCTTGAGGAGGAAGCTTGGCGATTTCAAGGTTTTTACTGTTTTGGTCAAGAAATATGGATAGCAGCACTGGAACTACTGGTTCTTAGTGTACCAAAAGGGCACACTATCCCAAGTGGAGCCACTGTTATCACCCCAAATATGTTTTCAAAACATTGTATGTCAACTCTGTTTTTTATCATGGTCTTAAATATGTATGAAAGTCATTTTCTAGTTTGGTTAAGGGTAGGTCATAGCTTTTAGAGGTTTAGTGTTTGTCATCTGAATTCAAATAAGGCCTTTATAGGTTCATTCCATGGTCAGATATTCACATTTTTCATTTAAAAGTTATTCAAGTAAGTTTCGGGCTAAATTTCTGCAATTATCTAGGAATATACCATTTCGTAGCGCTGTTAGTTCAAAAAAGGGGTTTTTCGCTACGAAAGCGTTGCTACTTTCGTAGCGCAAAGTGTGAAAATTACGCTGTGAGCGCCACGAAAGCGCGGTTTCTTAGCTATCGTGTCAAATAAGCCAAAATCTATCAGATTCAGTTGGGGAATGATAGGATAGAGGTATGGTGAGTCAGTTAGTTACCAGATTCGATGTACTTACCTGTCCTACGGTCATCATAGTCATGATAAGATATCAATGAAGCATCATTTAGTCATGAGGTGACATCTCAAATTCGAATCTTTGCCTAATTGTGTCATCTTTGATTTATTTACCTTCGCACATGTTGTATGAGCTCTGAGGCAGTAAAGATAAGTCTGTGGTTGTTCTATGCAAAGGCAACCTTCACCATTCTCAAGCGAGGCTGTTCAACAAATCAAGCGAGGTTGTTCATTAAATCAAGCGAGGTTGTTTTACAGGTTCTAGAGAAGCTAACAGGTTTTTTTTACAAGAAGCATAGCAGAGGAAAAGAAGGTCCACAGAGGGGGACATTGTCTAAGATACGAGCCTGAGAATTTAAATGCTATTGTTGAGGATCAAATGGTGATGGAGGCTTTTAGCAAAGCTGGCTGTCTCAAATATTGTGAAAAGCTGCAGGGTTGCCACACTCAAGTGTCCAAAGAGTTTTCCTTGCACTTCAGTGGAACCACTACCAAAATTGGAATGATAAATATGCCAGTCACACCTGAGATCATAGCTTCTATGACAGATATACCAAGAGGACAGGAATCTTGGTTCAAAGTTTTTAGATTTGACATGGAACCATGCAAGGAATTTATGAAACCTGAATATGTAGATATGGACCTAAACAATGCAATACTTAGAAACTATATCAAGGACGACTATGCAAAGATGCTATTAAATATTTAAAGATACTTTACATGTGAAGGCAGGTACCATAAATTTTACACTTATCATTTCAAGCTGTTGTTGCATTTCATAGGTATGATATCATTAGATTACCATTGTACTCGCATAGAAGCCTTGCCAAAATGGTTGACAAAGTCCAAGACAAATATGATGGCTGTGAAACATCTCTATTTCACCATGGTTTGATAAAGTTATTGGTTTTGAATGAGCTTCAGAAAATAAATAGGGATTGGTCTTCCTTTTTGTTTATTTGTGTGTTTTAAATGGAAACCCTAACCCCAGCTAGAAACCCTAAAATTAAGGGCAATCCTTCACCACCAGTAGTAGAATCGAGTCAGCCAGTGGTTACTAAAGCAAAGAGGTTTTTAAAGTTGAAACCAAGGAAATAGGTTGAAAATAGAACAGAGAAAACACCAGTGCTTGTTGCAGAAACTCCATCACCTGCAAAATAGAGATTAGAAAATGTCAAAGAAGTAAAACAAAAACAAGAGGCCAGTAAACAGGAAATCCAGATAAAGATAAGAAGCCAAGCAACAACATCAAAGGGAAAAGCAGTTGTTTTAGGTACAGAGGAAAACCCAATAATGAAAGGCAACTTGGATGATATACTTCATGCAATTGATATAGAATAATCACCCATTGTGCAAAAAGATTTCATTGAAGTAGATGAACACAAACAGAAAAGAGTGAAATCAGCTAAAAAACTTGAATTTGAGAGTGAAAATGCAGCATTTATTTTCCAAGCAAGGAAACCTTCAACCAGGCATGCAAAGAAACTCCAAGAAGGTAGTAAAGATGTCCAAGTAACTATTGAAGTAGCCAGAGTCCCTGAAAAGGTGGTTGATCTCTCATCACCAATAGTGGAGCATGTAGCCAACAAGACAATGAAGGGAAAAGAACACATGACAAAGTGTCAACTACTTGAAGAAATATTGAAGCTAGCAAAACAAGAGATGTAAATGATGAGAAAGAGGGCCAGAAAGCACAAAATTGAAAAAACAGAGTTCAAGAGGATCAAGGTTGTTTGGGAAGGTCAAACAGTTTCTAGGTCTAAGATTCCAAGTAGTGCGGAGCAGTTTTTTACATGGACAGTTCCAGCCATTAAAGATGCAAAGTTTGTTAGAGTGATCAACACTCATTTGAGGGCTAGTAATAGAATGCTAAGAGGCCAAGTGGAGGATTTGGAATTACAACTGAAAAATTCTCAAGATGAGCTAAAAACAGAGGTGCAAAATGACAAATTCAAAGCAAACGCAAAAGGAAAATGAAGAATAAACTTTATGAAGGTTATGTTTTTAGTCCATATGGTTGATGTTTTTGATGAAGCTAGTGATTTTCTAAATTTGTGGCACCTTTTTGTTTCAAATTTTGAAGAAAATTTGGTTAAAACTGCTTACACATAAGTTTCGTAGCGCAGACAGTGCAGAAAGGGTGAAATGCGCTACGAAACTGCTGTGGCAGCTTTTTCACCCTTTATTTACCAAGTTTTGCAGGGAAGATCATGTGTTTTGAATTGAAACTTTTAAAGAAGCTATTTTAAGTGAATATCAAAGAAACCCTGAAGGAAAGGAAGAAAATTTTTGAAGGAAGATGGATAAAAAGACTGCACTATGAAAAGTGCTACGAAATTGTGCTGCTTTCGTAGTGTAGGTTTGTTTTCACTATTTTGATAAGTTTGAAGTTGATTTTAGATAGCTGGAATGAGGGGATGGTTTTGGAAATATGCTATTCATCTCCCTAACAAAAAATAGCCTCAAATTTATGCATTAATAGTGGTCAGAGTGTCTCAAGAAACTAAAAGAATCCTAAGCCTAAAAAATAGAGGAGCAGTTTCCTAGCTTGCAGGAGATCAACATTATTAGCATTATGGTCATAACAAGTTGGAGCTCATCATCAGGAATTGAATTTATGGAAATATAGGTGCCTAATGATGTAATTCAGTTTAGATAAAGTTGTTTTGAATAGAGTTAAAAGATTTCTAATTCTACTTGTAATAGGACTCTGTATTAGGTTTATAGCTGTTCTTGTAATAAATACCATGTTTTATGGTTAGGATAGGTGTCAAAGATAGGAATTTGATGTGTCTAGCTATGGAGAAGCTTATCTTATGATGTAAATGATCTATAAAGTATCAAGGAGTCTAAATAGAAGGGGTTGGACATTTTTTAGCAAAAAGACTGTGTTTATTGTAAGTGATTGTTTTCAGCTTAATACAGAGTTTTTACTTAGACAACTCAAGATTCATGAGGAGTTCTTGTATGTTCTTGTTCTAATGGCATATTTTCAATATTCTATTGCAGTGGTGTTTTCTTATGTTACTCAAAATTCATCAATGATGCTCTGACTTCCTTCATAGACAAACTGACTGTGTGTTTCACTGTTCTACATGTGTATTCCTTGACTTGAACTCTGATATGCCTTGAATTCCATGCTAGGTAGATTTTTTTGGTTTTTCTGAAGCTATTATCACTCCATAAGCCTAATGTAAACTTGCTAATGTGATTTACAACCAGTTTATATCATTTATCTGCTTTTATCCCATATAGAGTTAGCCATCTACATATTTATCAAAAATCATAAACCCTTGAGAGAGCCCTCTCAGGTTGAGGAGGCTAAGCCTCAGCCAAAAGATTGGTCTGAAACAGTTATATGAGATTAACTTGATTGGCAGCCTATCAGATCTGATTTTGTGATAACAAAGCACATCTGGTTGAATCTGTCTCCATATCTGTATTAAATGAACCACATCTAAGAAATTCATGGGATTATAAATTCAAATTTGTTATAAAAGCAAGGTCTTGCTCCACATTTGATGCTTTTCTTCCTGATAATTCAAATTATGAATTTGCACCTAAGTGATAACATAACAATTGGTTGTTAGTGTCCGAGAGGGATTTTGAAGAAATTTCCAGACAATTTATCAAGAAGGGATTAGCAGGAATCATACAGGTACACAACCAACCGTAACAGGTCTGAGATATTCGCGAAAGAAAACAATTGCAGAAGAAGCGTAATCAAAGTAAAATCAAGTCAAGGGACCAGTTTCATCCCCTGGAGTTATACAATCTCCGACTAAGGAAAATTCCAAGGAGCAGTGCACTAAGAAATGGCAAGATGAGATATAGAAGAAACCAATGGAAATTCAGGATAGTGAGGAAGAAACTGACATCTTAGAAAAAAAGATACCATAAGATATGGAGGATGAGGATGTAGAAGTTATCTCTATGCTACCATCATATATACCGCCAATGAAGTCGAGTGTTAATCCAATGAAACACTATGATAATTTGAAGTATGGTGTATTCACTTTGCTATTGCCCAAAGATGTACCTTTTGAAGGAGAACCACTAGCGAAAGTGCCACAACTGAAGATGGAGGATTGGTGATTTAATTATATAAGTAAGTACCCACAATTTGAGCCTAGTCCATACCCATCCCAAGTTTATTAACTAAAGACTAAAGTCACCAGGATGGAGCCACACCCGTGGGCAGAAGGTTTGCAACAAGCATGATTGTTGAATATGTTGAACGTCCCAAACTTCGGTCTAAGTTCTATTATAACAATATGTGTTCAACATATTTTGATGTTAGTACATGATGGATACCTCTCATTAGGAGAGAGGATCCCAATAGATGAGATGTTGATCAGATGAATAGTTGCACTGCCATACCTGGCTAAGAACCCCACCAAGGAGTTCATGGGCAAGAGTCAGGATAAGGCAGTCGTTGATGAGATGAAGAAGAAGTATGACATGTTCAAGAAGTTAAGGGGATATGACACCAATTCTATAAATGACCAGGGAGTGCACTTTTCTGCACACATTCTTGTTGGAAAAGTTATGCGCAAGTGTAGGGAAAATAAAGTCCCAATAACCATTGTCTCTTTGGACGTGCAATGCAGTAAGGGGGTATTGTTTAACTGGTTCGGTTACTTATGTAAATAATTTTTAGAATACTGCCGTGAAGTGTAGGAGGAAGGTAAAACCTTCCATTATGCATGGTTTTTTTTATTATTGCGTTAATGGCATGGAAGGAGCCAGCAGAGTCACAGTTTCGTACTATGGAACCAAATATATTCCTCTCCTTGGTTAACCAAGGAACCGACATGCGCTATGGAGAATAAGACTTGTTGGGTTTTGATGGAGATGGATCTATGTGCGGTGGTGAATCAGTGTCCTAGGTTGTCACCTACCTTGCTTTAATAATATCGGAATATCGCGGAGTTTAAGGTTGATTTCCACATAGCGTACATCAAGGCATGGAAGGACCCTATAGGAACATGGCATCCTTTGCCATATTTGGTCACATAGGTTGATCTTTTGGATTTCTTAAAGACATGGTCGATAGAATAGATGAATCCAATTGTTGGAGGCACCAAGACAACAAAAGATACCACGCATCATGCAGGAGCCAACGGTAAAGACACAGAGACAGGAAAAGATGCAGAGCAAGAAACAGAGAAGGACAAGGAAGGAACTGAAGGCACAAAGCCAGATCAGGGTGGCCAGGACCCTCCTAGTGAGACAAATTCAGTCACTTCCCCATTTATCATAAATAAGAGGGTACCTACAACTTCTACACCATATGCGCAGAAAACGAACAAGGCCTATCAATCCACGCGTGTAGAGCCACTAGTCATCACTGAAGGGGAGTTTGATGAAATTGGAAACAAGGTCCAGTAGGTCACTGAAGAAACATGGAATAGGATTGAGGATCATTAGAAATAATTTTTGACAGAAGTACAGGAAGGTATGCAGGAAATCAAGGTGTTGGCACAAACATCATTACCATAGGAGAAACCAACCAGCCAAATAGCACAAACAAGTCAATCAATGTAGCCATAGCGTCAACTTGAGACATAATTTGGTTTGATAATTTTTAAGGTACCTAGAGGAGCACTATAGTTCGAGGCATCTGAATATAGGGAATGTGCCAAAGTATGGGAAAGCATTAGCCTGAACCTCGTCGCACTCCCTACTCCAACATTGCACGACTTCCACCAAGGTATTTTCGAAAAGTTGAAAGGGCGCGAACAATGTATGTTGTAGACGAACGAATAAGTGAAAAAGGATAGAACTACGATGATGATGATACTTGAAAAAGTGCTCAATGAAAGCAACAAGGTGTGTCAGAAGAAGTAGCAGTTGGCCGACACTATATTTCAGACTTGCATTGAAGTTCTAGATGTTTAGGTCCCCATAGAGGAACCACCAGCTGCAAAGTTTGTGAAGCACGCTCTCAAAATCAAGGAATCCAAGGACAACACTTAAAAGATGAAGTTTAAATATCAGATCCAAATTTTTGAGCTACAAATGAGGCTGTAGCCAGCCATGCCACCAGAAGTCAGGGAACAAAGGGAAGCAGACCTCAAAACAAAATTGAAAGACATCTACGACTCAGTGGCAAAGTGTGGAAAATTTTTGGATGATACATTGGATATTTGTAAATCGCTGCAGGAGGATACAAACATTCTGAGGATCGATGAAGAAATATAGGTAAAGAAGAAGTAGTTAGATGAAATTCAGGCAACTTCATGGATCCTAGCAGTCTTGCAGAGGCTCACAAGGATAAACAAAGGCAAGAATCGTCAAAATCATATTGAAGATCTTCGGAGAAAGGAGTGGATGATAACTGCAAGGAATCATCCCTAGAAGGAAGAGGTAATCCATCTTCCGTAGACAATGGATGGTAGGCTCAAGGAGCTACAGTAAAGGCAGAAGGATGTGCTCCATAAGACAGTCGGACCCATGAGAGAAAATATATTGGAGGAGATGCGCTAAGAAGTAAAGAAGTTTGCAAAAATGATTCAACAATATAATTTTGCCTACACTAGCATTGCAGATAAGGTTCGGGGCACACTAGTTGAGTGACTCCGAATGAGTCACATGTGAGTGTTGGGGTTGTTACAAGTCAATTTGTGCATCACTCCCAAAACCCAGATCAGTATCAATTAGGGTCTATCATACTCTAAATTAGTGGCTACATGCCATAAACAAGTCATTCCATTGGTAGTTTTCCTTCATGAAAGTTTCACTACTTAGATGCCAGTTGAAGTGCCCCATCGAGGCATCAATGAACCCCTAGACTATATTAAGTACTTTTCAGAGGATCTAGGCCCAGTTTATTTTGCGTTGGTGGATTGGGAGCAAATTTTTCATTGGATTTCAGGAATCTTCCCAACCTCTAGTGGCTTCTAGAAGTTGTTCCATCTATCACCTCATCTGATAGCTTCGAATATGGATGCCATGGAACCATTAAACCTATTATCCTCCTATTCCCATGAACATGGAAACCTCTTCATCCATTTTTGGAAAATCCATTCAATGATTCATTAATTTCAAACTACCTTCATCTACTTATAAATTGAGCACTGATCATAGTGCACAAGAGAGAAAGAATTTGTATTAATAAATTTATGTTGGTGAGATCAAAGCTCTTGGAGTTGTCGTATGTATTTAATTTTATGCAGCTGGAGTGATGATTGCTTGTGTGGTGAGGATGGGACTAAAGCTAGAGCGGTTTGACATCGAATCGATCCAACTAGTTGTAACTTCTCTTTCTACTTCATAATAAAGACATTGCTTCCTTTCCTAATACATGTGTAAATGATGTTATATGTGTATTTACAAATGCAATCGATTCAATTTTTTTAAAATGAATAGATCATTTTCCTTTATGTCATTTTTTATCTTATGTTTTCCATTGCAGGTACCAATCAAGCGAGTTTAGTTTGATTGAGAGTCACAGAAGTGACGAAGGGGGCGAGGAAAATCGAACAGATTACAAGTAGGTTTTCTGCCCTTATCTATTCATTTTAAGGAAAAGGTAGAATATATTTCTATCTATTGTTCTAAGTGCGACCACCACACTTAGGGAAAGCATACTTATCCGTAGTTTTGATTTCCATAAAACAAGGGTCCTGTTGGCCATGGCCCAACTTGGTCCATTTTTTATCAAAAAGACTCCACAAGTTGAGGAGCAGAGTGTGCAGAACCACAGATTTAGTTCTATTGCACAATTTTTAGGGGCTTTGGGGTGTGTCAAAGCCCCTCATTTTGTAATGGGTAAAGGGTTTTAGTCTATTATTTTTTCATCCCATGGTATGTGGACCATGTTTTTGTATGTATGTAAAGCTATATAAAGTGATGTAAAGGATTTCTCGAAGTAGTAATCCAGGTAATAGTTTATGATCGCAAGCACTTGATCTATCTATTTAGTATTTTTTGAGTCTTAGGAAGGCTTCGCAACTATGTGCGAAGAGGTCTTAAATATTTTGCAGCTTTGTGCACAAGCTGCCTGCAGTTGTGTGCACAGGTCGAAGAAGTGAATGTACTGAAGAGACTTATCATAATAAAGAAGAAGATTTTTTGGAAGAATATTCTATGTCTTTATGTATTGTAATTTTTTATTATATTCATTGTGAAGTTGTTTGTATTCTTTATGTTGCGTTTTAATTATAAAGGCATAGTGCACACAAGTATTGATTAATGAGTGCAGTATAAATTTTTTAAGTAGATAGATGCATATGCGCAGTTCCGAATAAGCATAAGGAAGAAGTTCAGAAGTAGATCCACACTCCATTGTCCCTCTAGATGTAGAAACCTGGTTCTGTCATCCCACAATATTGCCTCGGGTGAGACTGTGATCTGCGTAGCAGCTCGTTGTCGAAAGGGTCGGTAATAAAGGGTTTTGTTGGTGCATAGCTAACTCCAAACTTGGGTCAAGCCCAAACATAGCCAAAACCTAGTGTACAAAATAACACATGCACCCGGTGCACAACACAATACATATACATATGCACCATACAATAGCATGAATACACATCACGAAACAATGACTACACAATACCGTAACACCATACAAAATATATCCAACACAACATGTATGATGTGTACACCATACCCCACGTGCAAAATGCCACATGTATAATTCATACACAATACCCAGTGTACATAGCACCACCTGAACAACATGTAAACAACACCACCTACACAAAGAGTACACAACACCACATGCACACAGTGCCACATGTACAACATGTACACAATGCTAGATGCACACAACACCACATGTACAACATGCACACATCACCACATGTACATAGAACTACATATCCACATTCCCATAACACCATATTTACACAACACAACATATCCAACGTGCCCACGACACCATATGTACACAACACTACATATACAACATGTAGACAACACCATAAGTAAATAACACTGCATATACAACACGTACACAACACCATATGTACATAAAACTTCATATACACCATGTACACAACACCGTATATACATAGCACCGCATATACAACACTTACACAACACCATATATACATAGCAATACACATACAACACACATCAAACGCCATATGCACACAGTACCATATATGCAACACGCACACAATACTATATGTACACAGTACCACATATGCAACAGGCACATAATACTATATATGAAACATGTAGACAACACCATAGGTATGTAATGTACAACAGATATACAACAATAGTAATGCACATCCAGAGACCACACTGTCTCTACCAGGAAATCTTAC
Source organism: Pinus albicaulis (assembly GCA_034641835.2). Taxonomy (NCBI): domain Eukaryota; kingdom Viridiplantae; phylum Streptophyta; class Pinopsida; order Pinales; family Pinaceae; genus Pinus; species Pinus albicaulis. The sequence goes on along the minus strand of MU968382.1, from coordinate 24,166,843 downwards.
TTCTATTGTCTTTTCAATGCTTGTCTACCATGCCACAGATCACACTCATTTCATTCTACTGATGTATCCTTCTGCGTTTCTTGTCCATAACATAAACATAGGCATAGTGCAAGAAAATAATACCAAATACTATCCACATGACACTGACCTGATAAATCTTCCAAGGATATTTTTCCCACTTGATCCTCATAAAACAGGAACCTCTTCATGCCATTTACCTATATAAGCAATCATTCCTCTACAAGAATGATCTCTGATGACCTTGTCAGACAGCGACATACATACATGCATATATACATATAAACATTAGCATAAAACAATCCTGATCCATGATGACCCTATCAGGAAATGACATACATACATACTTGTATATAGTATATATACATCAACGTAATTATGATCACAACATAATTACCATATATCATAAGGTCAAGGTTAAGTTAACTTCCTTTATTTGTGCACACCATGCACAACATTGAGAATAACCATTCCCAACATATCCAGGGCATCTGACATCTCATATCCATATACTTTACCTTTCCTATTACCTCTCTTATGATTGTCCCACCATTTTCCATTTACCCCAATGGACCCAACCAATCTAATTGGTTGTCATATTCTTTCTTTTATTTTCTCTTATACATGCACCGAGCTTCATTTGAGTCTTAAATTACATGTTAAGTTTCATCAAGCTCTTCCTGAAGTCCATTAATTTTACTCTTTCCTCAACCAATTCCCAATACCCTAAAAAAATAAGAGGAAAGAACAAAAATAAATAAAAAATAAACCCATGAAAACCAATAGAAACATGACAACATAAACAAAGGTGTATGGCCATACAGTAGACATGAACAAAGTCGCAATCAAGAACACCAAATCACAAAAGACCAAAAGCAAAATACTAGAAACAAACACCATGACTCAATCCCCATGGCTTCCCAATACTTCCAAAGGAAATATCAACTTGATCCTTCTCCAAGATTTCATGGTATTCTCTTTGCCATTTAATTCCTTGTATCATACTTCCATAATCACATAAATGTGAGTGTTTAAATAAATATAACAATATATGAGTTATCTTACCTTGTTGTGCCAAGAATGTCACCTTGTAACTGAACATACATCATATCCATTTATTTGAAATCAACCTTTAACAAGTGTAAAAACCATTTCATAATAAAAAATCAACTCACATTCATCAGTCATAATACATAATGTTGCAACTATCACCTACTTACACTCAAATACATATCGGTTTTCTCTGACCATAATGTGTTAGTACAAGCATCATAAAAAATATCATTCCTTTACGCAATATCATAGAAATATACTCATACCTTACAATTAATCAAACATTAAAGCAACAAATAGACAACATAATAGATACCAAACACTTGAACACCCAATATATGACTTAACCAACTCATACCTCAATGAATCTCAGGGAAGGGTATTTTGTCTTCACAACCAAACTAGATTAGCATGATATAAATTCATAACAGATCAACTCAAACATAAACAAGGTCATGGTATCAATAACATTAACTAGCTAATATGTTCACATCATAAGCTCATAAACAATTGGCATTCATGCATAAAAATCACATATGCTTAGTTAGTCTAGATTAGTATGGCACAATATAAAAAATATATTGACTCATACCCAAATGTCATAACCATAACCATATGCAGAGACCAATCCATGTTAGCATGATATATATGATATCAAGATCCTAAGTACAATGACCATAACTATCATGCATACAACCACAATGCATATAACAACAATTTACTACCATACATGACTACCCAACGCATGTGCATAACATGACACTGATCAACTAGCATCTATCATGCATATAACCATAACAACAATAGAATGATAGAAATGTATATAACCATAATTCTTATAACACTCATCAACCAACATACCCGCATGCCCAACATACAAACTTGTATGACAATTTCCGTTTACCCCAAATTCTAGTGCCACAACATCGCTCTGATGATTTGCATCTCTTGCTCAATATCATCCAACACATCAACATAATAACATACCAATAGCATCATGATGACATAAAATACATGTAATGACCTCATGCATGAAAACATTAACCATAACAATGAACGCATAACAACATGAATCTAGGCCATCTAGTATAAGTATTTGGAAAATGCTTTGATACCACCCTGTGGTATCAGATATCACACAAGGAGAAAGAAAACCAAAAACCACCCAAAGAGAAAGAAACCCACTCTAATACCATTGTGTAACTTCCTCCTCCCACATTTACCCACTTTCATCTTCTTTCCTAGGGTAAGCATGAGTTGAGGTTCACTATGATAATACTCAACCTCCTATGTGACCTTAAGGAAATGGAGTAAAAAACTTAAGACCTTATTGACTTCCCTCAGGTGGCATAGGACCTCCAGGAGTAACCAAACACCTCTAGGTGTCCAACCCTTGAGATTACTCACTTGTTCCCTCACCTAGAGCCCCAATCTCTCCCTTGCCAAGTCCTCCATGCAACTATGGGTCCCTAGTCACTCCCATAGGTTTGTGTTGGTGCCACTATGGACTTTACTTCCTAGTTTTATGCTAGTGAACCTGAATTCTATGCCACTTTTTCAAGGCCAAGACTCAAGCATCTTCCCAGAACTCAGAGAAACTTCCTGAGATGATAAATGACATAGAAAAAATAATTGTAAACCAAAAACTGAAAATAGGACTTTACCTCACCATCCCCAACCTAGATTGACATTCCGTCAAGCACTTGTTAAATATGCAACCTATAGGTCATGAAAGAAAGTATGATAATAAGGAAATGAAAACTTAAATGAGATTTAACAAGAAGGGCCACTTTCTTCTAACATTAGTTGTCAGAGAACGTGATATCACTTAGGAAAAACCCTGGCTACAGGAAAAATCCTAAGGTAACCTCGAACCTCTTTTAGGCTGAAAGTTGGCCCCTCAACTTGGAGAGGGATCTCTCCCTAAAAAAAACCTACCCAAAGGTCACTAAAGTAGAAGGTTTCGCCTTTAAAAATATCTTGCCATATTTATTTCATAGGATAAAATTTGGTTTGGTTGTTTACAAAAAACACCATTGGGCATGGAGTCTAGTGTATCAAAATGCTACAAATCTTATGAGTAGGCTACAAAAATCATGATAGCAACAAAATCTTTGAAAAATGGAGAGTTTGAAGAAGAAAACTGAAGTAAGAGAAAATTATAGTTGATTTAGATAACAAATACTAATGGCCGAGAATTATGAGAAAGAGCATAAATGAATCTATATCTCATAAAATGAAATTTCTAGTCATGGAAAGAAATTTTATAAACAAAGGGAAAACTGACAAGGAATTACAAGACACGAGTTTCTTATAAATTGTTCATAAAAAACTGGAATATATTTAAGTTTGCTCAAATATACCAGAATAAAAATGTTTTCAATAAAATCCAACCCTTCTTCATTCTTCATAAACTGGTTTATAGAAATTACATAAACTGTTTACAAAATAATAGATTCTAGATTTAATTATAAATTTCTAACAATAAAAGAGATAATGTGTATCTCTCAAATACATGCATATAAAACTTTTGAAGCCTATATGAATCTAAATGTAATATTGTTTCTAGAGTCATTGTTGTAGATAAGGAACATCAAGTCGAATTTTATGAGGTGCCATCTAAGTCACCAACTCTCCATGAGCTTTTCCTCACGAATTCCTGCAAAATAGTGTCTATATATCACTTCTAAAATTCAAAATTGTGATATTTGTTGGAACATTGAGAGAGGTTTTTGTAAATGGGTCTATTACAGACAAAAACCTCTTTTGGTTTTGTACCATTCATTCTCAGCGGCTTGGAAATTGATTTTGACAAAAGTTACTAAAAAAGGATTGAAAAATCATGAAAAATAGCCTTCAAATATACCTTTGAATATTTCAAACCATAACACGCGTTAGAAAACCAAGAGAGGTTTTTTTAAATGGATCCATTGTGGAAACAAACATCCTTCATATTTATGAAATTTGTTTCATAGTCAAATTATATGCTTATAGTTTTCCAATCATAAATTGTCAACCCAGGAAGGTAAATTGATGAGATGCAGTGAAAAGTATATGCAGGCTAATTACTTCAAGTGTTAATAAGTTATCAACACATCAACTAATGATTCTTTCCTATGTCAATACTTGGCAACAATGGCTACGGAGTGGCATATATCATCCCTCTACAACACTTTAGGATTGTTGATATTTACCATGAAAAGATAAAGATCAAACAACAATCAACAACTCATGCTTCTTTCCTATATCAATACTTTAGTAGCAATGGCTATGGAGTGGCTTATAAAATCCCTCTACAAAACTTGGGTTTTTTGATATTGATGCAGGAAAAGATAAAATACAATCCATAATCAATAATCCAACTTAAATAGCATGAATCCAAACATTGATCAAATGAAAATAACTCATTAACATAAAGAATTAAATCACTTAACCAATTAATAGTTAGCTGCAGGAAATGTAGAAAGAAAGAACTAGCTATGTACATGGATTATTAATGCATAAATGAAATAGAAATAAAACACACACTATGCTACAGGAGTTGTGAGTGAAGGGGGCCCTCCCTCACTCACAACTCCTTCAAAAGTCAAAGAAGTTGCTCAGAAAGGTAAACATAACATAGACTATTTTATTAATACGGAAACTATAGTCAAGTACAGTTTGATATCTTTCTATCAACAACAATCCCAACCCAAAATCCTTTACAAAGTGAAATACGTCAGATTTCAAAGCCCATATTTGGCGTGAAGAAAGTAGATCACTAATCTAAGCCTACAGCCAATGATACAGATTGACAAAGAAAAATTTTGTTGAGTCTAATCCATGACTGGAAGAATGGATTAGACAATTTATGTTGCGTGGATGAAGTTGTTTCTCCATGTGGGAACGAGAGAAGATCTCCAGGTTTGGGTGGTTGCAAAAAAGGATTCAGAACAATGAATAGGAAAACTTCCATATGCAACAAATTTCCTTCAAAGAACATGTCTTTACTCGATATGGAGATGAGTGGAACATGGTCAACCATCGATCTTGCTACAGGTAATTGAGATGGTTGTAGGAAATTGACGTATCTATACGAAATCCAGAACATCTGCAGGAATCTCGGCCGCATGAGATGTCTTCAGGATTTGTGAAAATATTCAAATCTAGCAAATCTGCATACGAGTTATAGACTAGTTAGTGTTGTAATGCAATAAAGACACAGTTAGATCAAAGAATACTCGAGTTTAAATAAAATGACACTTATTATGAGAATTTAACATACCTTAGGCTTATGGTACCCTTTTTAGCCAAAAATAGATAACATAGCTGAACTAGGTATAATTAAAGAGTGAAAAGGGTTAAAAAATAGAGGAGGCAAGGCCTAGGATAGGTTTCAAAAATGGCTAAAGCTCAGGCTTAACATCTCCCCCACACCAAAACTCTTGCATGTCCCTATGCAAGAAAAACTAAGGCATTTCCCAAACAGAGAATAAACTTTTCTCCTGAGATGATCTAGATGGGCCTGACTAGATTCCACTTGAATCTGTCCTTTGTACGCTTCATTCTTCCTCTTCAAGTGGTAGATCCAGGCCTACTTCTTTTTCATGATGCAAACTGCTTTCTCATTCCACTCTTCATGTTCTTTGTGCATCTTAAGGCTATTTTCTTTCAAGGCTGCGTCCTCTGCTTTCAAGGCCCATTTTGAAAGGGTAAGTTCCTTAATGGTTTCTTCCATCATATGTTGAGACCGTTTCTTCAATGGAGTCACCTCTCCCTCATGATGCCCTTGTGAGGATTGGAGCACACTCAAATCCTCCTCTGTTTTCATGACTTCATTCTGACTTTCCTGCAGTGAAGGATCCTGAAGGACACATTGTCCTTGTCAATGAATGTAACAGGGTTTACCTTATCCTTTCCCTTGGCCTGGCCACGAGACTTCTTTGTCTTCTTGTTAAAATTTTTGGGTGGTGTCCCTTCTTTTGTTGTATCCTTAATGGACAGCCGAGTGACCTAGATTTTGGTATATTGTTTAGCAGGGGTAGAAGGCTTCTTATGCTGGGAGCCCTCCACAGTAGTTTCACTGGTCACCATAGCTTTGTCATCCCCATAATATTATTTCACCTTTGGTCCATGGGTTTGCGGTATCTTCTTCAGTTTCTATATGGGATTTTTCTCCTTGAATCTCGAGGAGTTAGAATCTCCAACATTCACAAAATCATTTTCTATCAGAAATTCCTCCCATGACTTTTTCTGTTTCCACAGGACTTCCACCAAAATAATATTCACTAGCCCATGATGGTAGAGGTTTTCCTCTATGTGGGCAACCCTTTCTTTCGTAGCCGTGGACATCTTGATCAATGAAATTTTTAAATAATAGTGAAAATTTAGGGTCTTGTCTCAAAACAGTCCGAGAAGCCTAATATGAAATAGGAATGCAAGGCCAAAGTGACCATCACACATAACATACTTTTGTAGGAAAAACTAATGATACTTACTCAAAAACTCCTTCAGAATCCCCTTACTCCAGTCGAGGTTTGAGTGATCCTTCTATAGGAAATATGCACACATTTATTTGTTGAAGAGACGGTCTTTAAACCATCACTCTCCATCATGCGGAATTCCACATGCCCATGCCACCAAGTCTTCTTTCAACCTGAATTGTATATTTCTAACCTGTGCTTTATCCCCATTTAGGTTCAGGGAAAAATATTTTGTTACTTTAGAGTTATGGTCATTAAACCTCTAAAAGAAATGCAACCATCCCACCTTTTCTATTCTCCCCTTACTACGAGGATCAGCTTCCAGCAGTGCAAGGCTCTGTGGCTCGAATCGGATAGGCTCTCAGAGCTTAGACATGGTGGAGGAGAAAATGGATAGGAAAGTGAGGAAATGGACACGGAAATTCAGGACAAAACCAACACAGAAAATGTGGGTTGCGGGAATATAGTTTGAGACTTATGCAACAGTTTCGACAACGGAAGGAACTAAATAGGAAATATGAGGCTTTTTCAGTGGTAGGTCGTGATCATGATTGCCATCATGACCTGACCTGCAAGACAAACCTTAGAAGTACAACCACCTTTAGCGTGATGATGATAGGTCATGGGATTAATGCCGCAACGACTCATGGCCGCAAGGGTTACTGAAGCCTTAGTTATACGAAATTTTTAAAAATTAAAGCATCATTATACCTTTACCTCAAGAATCTTATCATTGGTTGTACTTTACTACTTACCTCCAATGTTCCTATCCTCAATGACGTAGCTTGCTCTTGAAATGATAACCTATTACATTAGAAATATAATCCATGACCTTAACCTAATGATGACTGTTAGTACTTTATTACATGATTTTAATCTAATGTTCTGTTTAAAGATTTTTCTTTTCTTTTGTATTTTCAGGAAACCCAGATGTTGTTGTGCCTAACAAATGTTCTGCAAGGATTTAAAACTGAATGTCGAACATTCTGCAGGAATTAAAACTACAACTGCTTAATATTTTCTAGAAACAACTGTTAAATACTCTTCAGGAATTGAAATTCAACTGATGAACATTTTTCAGGAATTGAAATAACTGTGAACATTCTTTAGGAATTAAAAACTACAACTGCTGAACATTCTGTAGGAATTGAAGTTGAATCTGTAGGAACCACCTTTTCCACCCATTATGTACATTCCATTGCACATGAATTAATTTTCTAATATCAAATATGTAATGGGCTCATTGGATTACCAGCCATTGAGGTCAATTGTTACCCAATGCGAGGTCCATCACCATTAATGGGAGTGTGGACCAAGGTACCCTGATGCATCCTATCAGGTGTGAATAGATGAGTTGTTGTCGAACCCCCTGTAGGATCTAGTAGTAAAGAAGCTGATGTTCCTCCATTACCACTGGCAAGATATCCTTTCATTGGGGCATACAAGCTTCAAGGCATCACAAGGCTCTAATCCTGCACTCAGATAATTTTTTGATGTCAATGGGCCAGAATTCTTGGAAGGAGGGCCTTAAGAAATCCCACATCATTCCAACATGAGAAATCCATATATTAATTGAAAAAAATAAATTATTCATAGCATCTAGAAGGATCTACTAACCTGTGTTTTTAACGAGCCTAGTGGCAGTCCATGCTCGCCATATTTCAATTTTAGAGAGTTTGAAATACTGAAAATGAAGACTCCAGGGGGTTCCTTTTCTGTAAGTAGTCCATAGGCCCTGGGAAAAGGAATAAATATATACCCAATAGACATTCCTATAATGGTTTATCGAATACGAGGAGGAACAGAGTGAGCTCATTGTATCAGCAAGGACATCAGGAAGAGACAATGGAAAGAAAGATCCCTTCCCTTACCATCTCTAGCTCTTTCTTCTTCACAATTTCTTCCACAAATTCCTCCTTAGATTTGGGTTTTTGATATAGCTTGAGTCTGTGTCCATTCACCAAGAAGGTAAAATTCTCATTTTTATCACAAAATTGCACCTGATAGGTTGCTAATCACACAATCTCATGTAACTGTTTCAAACCAATATTGTGAATGAAGCTTAGCCTCTTCAGTCTGAGAGGGCTCTCTCAAAGGGTGTTGGACGGATAAGTCATTCTTGCGGACAAGACAGACCTCCCAAGTGTCCTATAGACAGCTAGCAACAAATGGAAAAATAAAACTATCTTTCTCTAGATATATCGTGATTCATAATTAAATGTTATAAAGGCTTAACGATCTTACCTTTGATCCATTGCTTGTTTGTAGTAGTAGTCCTTCAGTCGCCTGAAATAGTTTCCTTCGAAGATCTACAATCACAAACAAAAAAACATCAAATTGCACCTGCATAGCACATATTCATAAATCATATCTATTATGGTGATCAAGGAATCCATAAAATAAACCAATCAATTGACAACTTATTGAGAAAAATGGACTTATTTGTATTAAATTAAATAAGGAAGGCCTTACAATTGTGTCCACCTTGATGTTGTACAGGTCTTCCTTGGGTCCGGAACAGGCATTTCCTTTACTCAGACCAGCCTTGCACTCTTCCAAGCAAGATACATACAGGTATGTAATCTTTCCCACATGAAATCTCAGCTAAAAGGGTCTAAGTTTCAACAGCACTTCACTTCCAATAATACTAAAGCTTCCACTCCCTTTGAGGCTGCCCTATGCCTCTTTTTATAGTGAAAGAGAGGAGGTTATAGTTCCAAACAAGAAGGGATAGAATCCTCCTTCAAAGGGATTAGCTCCTTACATCAAGGGGTTAGCTCCTTGATGGATGGGATGCATGAACCTGAAAAGAGCGATCTTTCCACCGCAGGAATGTTTCTAGAAGCTTCCAAAAATGACTCAAACTGAGCTTCTATATTTTACTTGTGCCTTTTTTATATTTTACAGGGGTCCACACCCTTAATGAATAAATAGTGCATTTGGCTCTACAAGATTTATAGCCAAAAGGTGCAGCACCGCAGGAAATACTAAGAGAAAGTGTGGTACAAGAATTTTAAGACTTTTATGAGCTTTTCTCTTAATTTCAAGGCTTGAATTTAGGAACTTTGATGTTGTAAACTTCTTAAGGGAGTACTAAAATGTCATGGTGACAAATTTAAGTGTAACAAATTGCCCCCTAAAGTGCGAAGTCTGAGAACATTCGAAGAGTGATGTGATTTATCATTTCAAGGATCAGCCTATGGACACCCGAGTCGGAACCCTTTAAAAACATTCAATGCAAAACATATATATATTATCGCTGAGGTAGGCATTCCCATACTCAGATCAAAACTAACTAAACTTGTTCTGATACATAAATGATTTTAATATTACATCAATAGTGTAGACACAACATGGGTGCAGCCATCTGTAATGAATCGTCTACTGCATAATGAATAATAAAACTCCTCGCAGCCTGGATGGCAGAAACTAGATCCAGGGTCTTGACTTCTGCTTCTTGAACTAGTACGATTCTATCCATGCAATTAGATGTGTTGAAGTCAAACATGGTAGAAACCACTTGATTACCAGTCAATGATGTGAACTTTTAACAAGCGTGAGAGAAACCACCAATAATGACAATGGCTCTCAAAGTACTCGGTACAATCCATGAAATGTGAATAAGTGATATGAAGTCTAACATTTCACGGAATCGTTCGATCGAAGGTCAATGATGCAACCTGTCGTCGAAGGCGAGAAACCTGCCATTAAGGCATGCAGATTCCAAGGTACTGACGGATTCTAGATCAACTTCCTAGATGATGAGCTGTCGTCGATAGAAAGTTATCCGTTGTAAGCAAGCTCATGACACGAAACCATAGATCAAGTTTTGAAGAAAGTTTTTGCAAGGACTAACTCAGGGATGGTCAACGCGAATGGAGACAAATGTTTGCAGATGAATGGTTTATTTAACTGTCCTCTTGAACACATAATGACACTGCAGATGGTTTGGTGACATTTTCCCTAAGCTAATACCCAAAAACCGGTTGAAGACCTTCAATGTTGTTTGATTAACTGATAGGCAAAGGATTTCCCAACCCAGGTAGAAGTGTGACAAAAAGTGTCGTGTTCAAGAGTGGTGTAATGCTTTTACAAATCAAAGTGTGACAAATGAATCTGCTTTCTCTCTTTTCCCCCACCATTTTTGGCAAGTACCTCTTTATTTTTGACGAGCTTAAGGAGGATAACATTTGCTTGTTTATAAGCTCATCCTTCGGATGAGTCCAACTTAGTTTAAAATCGAACCCTAAGAAGGAGTGGTTCGTTCCTGTTTTAAATTGACAGGTCCTTTACTGTTAAATTTTAACGAGTCCAATATTGGAGAAACTCAGTGTTTTTCATTTTTAGGGAGTCAGAAGAAAAAACTTAAGAAAACTCCATGGGTGTACTTTTTCGTAAATTTAGTCTCTCAGGCCCGAAAAAGGATAAAATAATGCAAGAGAGAACTCTATTGACCATGATTAGTCAACGTATATCTTTTTCGTAAATACTCCATTTCAGTTCGGAAAACGGGTAAACTTATATTGAAGGGACAACTGTTCGTTTCCTTTAACGAGTTCAAATAGTCAAGTACTCGGCAACCTTTTCATTTTTAGAGAGTCTGAAAAGAGCTTAAAAGAGGACTCCATAGTTTTTCTTTTTCATAAATTTTAAAGAGCCTGAAAAAGTGATAAAAGTATACTCTTCGTAAAAAATGATCATTTTGCCTGAAAAATCTAGTATTCTGCACAAAAAACTCAAAAAATTAAACATACATGTTTAAATAATAAGAATATTTTGAAAAATCATCTTTTTGAAGTGAAAAATAAACAAATTAAAAATTCATTTATCCCAAAAAACTTATAAAAAGGAGTTTCTCAAGTTCATTTTTACCGTTTAAGTTTGGAGTGAAAATTTTAGAGCTTTTGGCAAAAAACGCCTAGGAGAAGATTCTGGACAAACCGACCGTTGGAATCGAAAACTGTCTGCTCCAAGTAATCCAAAACCTCTTTCTCTTGATTTTCATTCGTTCATTTTCTTAAATTAGGTTCTAAATTTCATTTTTGGGAGGAAAATTGGTTAAAAAATTCGCCCTCGGGGGTCCGCAGGTAAGACACTAGGTACCTACGGACCCCGACATTTTCTCACAAAGGAAAATGTCAGGGCCCCGCACTTTTATCATATACCCCGTGCGGAGCTACGCATTGTGTCTGAGCATAAAGTGCAGGGGCGCTGTAACAAATTTAAAAACAAAATTTCCACCTAAATTACCCAAAATGTTTGTTTTAAAATGATTCTAATCCTTCATTTTACTCATTGTAGGATATTTACAATGCTCATTTGGGGAGAACGGGAGCATGAAGAGGTAGATGAAGCAGTAATGATTCATCAACCTACTTTGCAAGTTTTAAGAGCATGCGGGCTTTTCAAATTCTGGAAAATCAGTGGCATGAGAGCTCAAGTAGATCTTCTCACTTGGTTGGTAAGCAAGTGGGATGTTCAGGACCAGTGTTTCATGATTGGAGGCCACCAGATCGAAATTGTGCTGGAGGAAATATATTTTTTGACTGGTTTGTCTAAGAGAGGCGAAGCACTTTCTCTGTTTGGGGTTAGGCCAGGTGGTCAGTCTGTCACCAGCCTGCAATTAGAGTTTTGTAATGATGAATCCAATCCTAGAGACAAACGGATTGACACTAAAATTATCATCCATCCCCAATTAAAATTGATTGCATTTACCATTGTCAAGTTGTGCAGAAGTGCCGCTTTGCATGTAGTTATTGGATCTCAAATGCGGATTGCAGTAGATTGTTTATGAGGCACCATATTCAACTAGTGCGAGGCAGTGCTCGCTAATGTGAAAGGCCAACTTGCTAGAGCCAAAAATGGGAAGTTAAACAACTTCGGGTATGGATTTATCGTGGTTACCTTTGCTTTAGAGAGGATTCCTATGTTATCCCCGCAACATATTCCTGTTGATGCTGGTAGACCTCAAGAGCCTCGGATGGTTCGATGGGTTGCTTTGATGGCCCATCACAACGAATGTGGGGAGATTGTTTGATTTCCCTCAACTTATTTTCATTGGTTAGAACGCCAATTTTTTGTGATACAGGATTTTCCTTATGTGGGCATGGATTTCCATGGCGACCGCGATATGGTACTTCCTCCAGGAGCTCAGTGGGATGAGTCAAGTAAAAAAATTTTTTTGACATGTTCTAATTTCTAATTTCTATTTTGTTTTTAAATCGTCCAAAACTGATAACAAAAAATTTCAAATGCAGATGTGGGTCCAAGTCGACCAGCCATTCTCCGCCCCTTTGATCGGAGGCAAAGGGATGCAACAATAGTAGTAGCACCACCATAGGATTAGACAATAGAGATCCTGACTAATTTAGAACACCATTTGGAGCGGTTAACTATGGATATTCCTGAGACTACCATAGATGATATCCGACTCCGTCAACAGAGATACGTCATTGGTGTTCCTGGACCATTCAGGAGATTTTAGACTAGGGTGGCACGAGCAGTAGTGTATTATCGTGATCATCGCCACAGATAGTGGATGATTGAATGTATAGAATCATTTTTTTGTATCACTTTTTCTGATCATAAGGCGTTTTGAACCTATGATTGAAGATGATGTACTATTTTTGAACACTACATCTATACGATGATATACTATTATTTCCAGTTACCTGTTCAATCATGTTATCAAATGTTGATTTACTATTTTATTATTGCAAATGTCTGTTTATAACACTAGAAGCTATTGCATCTAATAATGTGTTTAAATTTATTGGAATGTGTTGATACTCAATATAATCAAACTCTCGTTCCAAGAGATGAACCCTTAAAAATAATCTTAATAAAATTGGGTTTCTAATGGCATATACTTGGTTTAACTGTAATACAACGAGTTCAGAATCTAACCTAATGATCAAAATCCAAATTTCAAATGAAATGGATTCTGATAATAATTCAATAACTGCACTATATTTAGCAATATTTTTTGTTGTTTGACCGAGGCTTACCCCATGCATAGATACTAACTCGTTAGTGGGTGAATAAATAACCCAAGCTGCGGAAGAGATGTTCCGTGTAATATGACAAGCACCATCATCAAAACCAATATATGTTTGAAAGGACGTCGACATCTGCGATATCAAGAGTAATCTAGATAAGCAGGAAATAGTAGTAAAAGCACACTTAAGCTAGGCACACGTTTCTAATCTATAGCACACCAGCTAGAAAGTAACTAATATACAAAGAAGATCTCCACACAAAAAATCAAGCTTAATATCTCTTTAGATAAAGTCCATTTTTGGGTTTACCTAAAGAGACCCCGTCAAAATCAATCAATTCATAGGCCCCTTTTGCAAGCTGTCACTTGAAAATATAAGGACCATGGCACATGGGTTCAAATTTCCCAGCCCCTAGTTTATCGTTGGATTGATCAGAAATCAAAACTAGGTCTCCTTCTGAAAAATTATGAGGGGTAACACTTCTATCATACTGAGCTTTCATTCTTTTTGCATGAGCCTCGATAGCTAATGCAGCGGTGCGCTGATTCTCATCTAATTGAGCCAAGTATAAAAAACGTTTCTCCTCTTGAGAAGTGGCTGGTAGTAACTCTATGTCTAGTTGGGGTGATAGTATCTCACATTCAATGGGTAGTACCGCTTCTAAACTGTAAACTAGTTGAAAAGGGGTAAAACCTATCGATGTTGTTGTCGAGGTTCGATATGCCCAAAGTGCTGAAAAGAGCATGATATGCCAATTCGACTTATGAATTCCAATAATTCGTTTGATCATGGTGACTAAAAATTTATTAATTGCTTCAACTAAACCATTAGCCTGCAAATAATATGGTGTAGAACTATCATGGCGCAGGCCAAGTTGGTCTGTTAACTTGGTCATCATGATATTCCGAAAATGGCTCCCGTGATCAGTAATTATCGCCTGGGGTACATCGAAACTAGAAATCACATGATTGAATATGAAAGTAGCTGCAGTTTTTCCATTTGCCGCAAATGTAGGCATTGCCTCAGCTCATTTGGTAAAATAATCTACTACTAGAATAATATACCCATGCCCCCCAGCCGAGTGAGGGTTACATGTAATGAAGTCAATGCCCAATTTTGCAAAAGGAATGAAAAAAATTATAGGGTGAAGAGGAGCAGGTGGTGCATGCATTTTTCGATCGAATATTTAACAATTATGACATTTTCGGACCGCGTAAATACAATCTTTAAATAAAGACGACCAGAAATAACCTGTGTGCAATATATTTTGGGATGTGGTGTACCCAGACATATGACCACCACATGCTCCAGAGTGACAGTCATTTAAAACCTTTTTGGCTTCTTCATGAATTAGACAACGTCAAAAAATTGAGTCCGCACCACGACGGTATAGTGTGTCACCAACAATATGATATTGTTGAGACTGGAAATGAATTTTTCATCATTGCGACCATGAAAGATCAGACTGAAAATATTGGGTTTGAAGATAAACAATAATATCTCCATACCAAGGATCAATGGTACTGATAAGAAATAAGGATTCATCCACGATTGGTTGTTTTGCCATAGTTTTTGTATCAGTATGTGGGAAATCACACATAAGTTCAAGAAATATCAATGATTTCTTGAATTTGGATTTTTCAAACTCCAAATCAAACTCTTGCAGGATAATAATCCATTTAGATTATTTTTCCCCTAGAAATTGTTTGGTCAAAATGTACATCATAGGGTTACAATCAGAGGTCACTGTTTTTTTGTGTAAAAGTATGTAGTGACAAAAACGTTGGACAGCTTGAACAACTGCCAAGGCCAATTTCTCCACATGTGAATATTTGATCTCAGTTGGATGCAAATTTCGACTAAGATAGTAAATCACATGTTCACCATGGAATTTATTTTCCTGAACTAAAACCATCCCTATCGTGGAATCGGAAGCGGTGATGTACAAAAATTAATCTTGGTTGTAGTTGGGAGGATGCAGTAATGATGCATGGGTCAATGCATTTTTCAAAGCATCAAAAGATCTATCAGTGACCTTGTCCCAAAAGAAAGGAATATTCTGTTTCAAGAACCTAGAGAAACCTTTCGTTAACTCGGCGTAGTTAGGAATGAATCGACGTAAAAAGTGTTCTTTCCCTTGCAAACTTTGGAGTTGGCGAAGAGTAGGAGGAGGTAAATTGAGGATTTCCTCAGCCTTCGATGGGTTGACACGAATGCCTACCTTTGACACAATAAATCCCAATAATCGTCTAGATTGTATGCAGAAATCTAGATTGTATGCAGAAAACACATTTGTGAGGATTCAAATGAATCTTATAATGCCTACATCATATAAAAATGGCTCGTAAATGAGTAATATGATCTGCTCTGCGTGAATAATGACTAGGAAAATCATCGAGGTAGGGTTGCACAATGTGCTTAATGTCATGAAATGCATAAGACATGGCCCTTTGAAAAGTGGCGCCAGCATTCTTAAGGGAAAAAGGTAGTTTGCGATAAGAAAAAGTTCCCCATGGACAAATGAAAGCTGTTTTAGGTTGATCTGCAAGGGGTATGTTGATTTGATTATAGCCGGAAAATCCATCCATGAAAGAGAACATTTCACTTCCAGCACAATCGTCAATAATTTGATCGATATAAGGGGTTGGATAATTGTCTTTTGGACAAGCTCGATTTATATCCCTATAGTTGATACATACTCGTATTTTTTCTTGTTTTTTATTGACCGAAACAATATTAGATAGCCAGTCTGTTAAAGGGATTGGATAAATAAAACCTGCACGAAGTAATTTTTCAACTTCGGCTTTAATAGCGACAGCTTTTTGCGGATGTATCTGACATAATATCTATCTAATGGGTTTAACATCTAGGTATGTATTAATTTCATGAACAATAATCGATGGATCAATTCCTGGCATTTCTTCATATGACGAGGCAAAAATGTCACGGAATTCCTGAAATAGGCTTTATATTCTTGAATTTCTTTTGGCGTACAAGCACCTATGTGAATGTTTTCAACAATTCCAGGTTTTACGGAAATGTCAAGAGGAATTGTTGTAGAAATATTTTCTAAATTCAATTTAGAATCGGAATGTGAGAGAGTATTCTGAGGTTCTTTGACGTAATTAGTGGTAAAAATGGAGGAAAAATCATTCTCAAAATGATTGAGATCAGGTAAAAATGAAGACCTATGATGAAGATCTTCCCATGGTAACTCATTGAACGACAAGAATTCACGAATATGTTCATCAGTATTGAATACTTGTTGAGAAGGATCCAGAATTGGTGTCGAGGCTAAACTTGATATTGAAAAATACTCCTGATTGATCACATTCACTGGATCAGACTCAGTTGAAGGAGTGTTAGAAAATGACTGTACCTGTTGATATGCTAACTCAAAAGGACTCAAAGGCATCGGGCCATCGAAAGAATCCAATTCTGATTCTGAAGGTACTATCCAAGGATCATCAAAGGAAATAGTACTTGATGTAATCATATTGATATTAGAAATAGGACTTTGTACGTTGGGAACAGGCAAGGAAAAAGTTCCCAGTAAAGCGGAATCTTTAATCAAACCTACTCCGACATCCTTATAAGGGATAGTCAATTTTCCGATATGTTGGATGCTATCCATAGAGGCTGGTTTAGATGAATACTATGAGAGCTGATTTACTTTAACAATATTTGCTTTATGAGGAAACATGATGAGACGAGAGATCAATGATACAACAAAAGTCATGGCGTAAGACCAACTGCGACCCAGGAGAAGGTTGTAATCGAGAGGGGCATCAACCACTTCCACATCTAGATTAACCATTTTGCCTTCAACTTCTATTGGTAGATCTTGTAAGATACCATACGACTGAAAACCTCTTCTGTCAAAAGCTTTGAGAATAGTTGGGGATTGATTAATGTTCAGAGAACCAAGGTATTTCCAACATTTTAACGACATAATACACGTAGAAGCCCCTTCATCAATTATAGTACGAAAGATACCTTTGTTTTTTACTATAACTGGAATCTGAAAAGCCATTTGATGGGGTAGGCGGGGTGTAAAATTCTCTAAATAGAAGATCATGAGGTTCGAATCCTGGAGATCTACAGCTCCTAAGGTGGAAAAAAGTAATTTTCTTTGGGTTGGGCATGATTGCAATACTTCCAAAGCCGACATTGTTGAAGGGGAAATTGCCAAATCTTCAACAATATTGTAATTCTGAGCAGCTCTCGCATGTGGATTGAAAGCTGATTTACGAAGTACACCTTTTGCAGGTGGTTTAATCACTAAGTCAGGATTTTGTTTCTCTATCTGCAATGGATCAAAAATTGAGGCAGATGTAGTTGATGCAGAATTGGATGTTTCTTCTTCTTTACCAGTATTTTTACTACCATAATCTTGTGATCGCGTCGCAACCATCAAGATATTCTCAAGTTTATTGGAGGAAGATCCAACCATGTTACTATCTTGAGCAGGAAAGGGATCCTTCAAGATAGCAGGTATAGGCGAACCCTTAATGAATTTTGATACCTCGGCTCTATGTGGGCACTCTTTCGTAAAATGATCCTCATCACAGATTAGACAAGGATATCGAGGTTTGCGTTTTTCGTCAGTTGGTTAAGTTGTATCATTTTTATCTTTTGAAGATATTTTCTTTTTATTCTTACCTTTCTTCTTACCACTAGTTTTAGATTTGGTCATAGACGACTCTACAACATGAATATCGGTAGAAGCTTCTAGGGAAGAATCTCCTTTGGGTGAATCAGGTAAAGTGATAATAGGAGAAGTGGTCTTGGAAGACTTCTTCTTACTTTTACCAATGCTAATAGAACCAATTACACCATCAGTGGCATGAGAGCCAGAAGGAGTTGTAGTTAATTGACCAGGTCTTGGTAAATCGGGGATTTTATCATACAGAGTACCTGACTGAGTATATATAAGGTTAAGGTACTGAGCCTAAGCAATGAATTGCTCTTCTGAAACAACGCCTCCTTTGGCCACATCTTCAGTAATTTTGAGCAATAATGATTTAATAAACCATTCAGCCAAAATTTGATCCGGAATAAAGACTTTCACTAAGCGCCTTCTACGTCTCGATTCATGAATATGATCAGATATGTACGTAGACGTAGATTGTTTTAATGAAGTCAGCAATTCTTTGTCGTTGTCGTATCTGACAGGCAACTGAAAATGGGTTAAGAAAGTAGTTGCTAGTGCATTAAAATTATGAAAATAATTGTGTGGTAACTCAATGTACCATTTGGCAGCTAGACCAATGAGAGTTCTCTGAAAAAGTCGTAATCGAATTGAATCATCGACTAGTGAATTGGATGCACACCACAGGTGATAAGTCATAACGTGATTAGATGGGTCCTCTCCTGACTTACCTTCAATTTTCAGAATATCATTGGGCAACTTTTTAGGCATCGATGACCAATATGGAAGATAAAAAATGGGATTGTTCATAAGGCACGATAGATCTGGTAAATCTAAAGTTGCTATGAATGGTAACCGATGGCTAGGGTCTTGATAACCTTGTGTGATCAAACCAGTGCCAGGAGGAGGATATCCACAATAACCTAGAATTGGATGCACATTTGGAATCGTGAAATCTCCTGGGTAACCAGGATTAACCGGACCATACTGGGGTGGTTGAGGTACTTGATAGGTATACCTAGGGTACGGCTGCTACTGATATACTAGATTTTGTGTAGCTTGTCCAAATTGATACTGTCCCTAGTACGGTTGATAAGTAAACTGTGGTTGAATAGAGACAATCATACTAGTACCAGATTGGCCTGTAGGCATCTGGACCATAGTACGAATTGTAGGTCCTGACTGTGGTACAGATACTTACGAAATTTGCACTGATGCAGGGATAGAAGAAACCAGAGCTACAAATACTCCAGAAACAGGTGTTGTAGGTTGAACAAAAGTTACAGTAGTTGTAGCAGTCTGAGGCAGAGTCTGAAGTGTACCACGCCCGGGTTGCTGAACATAACCAGGTGCAGGGACTTGAACATTAGGCTGGACAGGTTGCTAGGTTGGACTAGAAACTAAAGGTTGTCCAGGTTGATTAGGTAACTGCACATTAGGTTGCATAGTCTATTGAATTTAAGATGGATTCCACACCATGTTCATTCCGGGGTATTGACCCGTAGAAGGTTGTGCATATGAAGGACCATAACCTGGTTGAACGTAGGGATGATAATTAACTGGTAAATTTCCAACTCCTTGTAATAATGGTTGACTGGAAGGAGGTTGGAAACCTTGAGTTGGGTACTGACCTTGAGGTTGATAACCTTGAGGCGTGTACTGAATCTGGGGTTGATAAGGACCCTGAGGAATATATTGAGTCTAGGGTTGACCTTGGGGTATGTACTGTCCTTGAGGTTGATAACCTTGAGGTATGTACTATCCTTGAGGTTGTTCTCCAGGTAAATAATATTGTCCTACAGTTTGTCCTGGTAAAAATTTACCTTGAGGTTGGCCTCCAGGCGGTAACTAACTACCTTGAGGTTGACCCCCAGGCGGTAACTAACTACCTTGAGGTTGAGGATTTGGAATATAACCAGACATCATAAAAAATTTCTTTGTGTTCAACGATTTAGTTTTAGTTCCATTTGTTCCAGATGATAACACTTGTTCAGTTGGTTGAGGAGTTGCTCCTGAGAAAGTACTAGAGAGAGACTGGTACCCCAAAGGAATAGAAGGCCCACTGTATAATAATGTTTCCAAATATTGGGAAAACATAGACGACTCACTTGACATATTTGATGAAGGATGATAACCTCTTGGTGTAGGATGAAAAGGAATTCGGGGTGGTGAAAAACTAAGACCCGGGTTTTCTAAAAAATCTGTCAATGAAAAATACCAAGCATAAGTTCTAAAAGGACTGTAGAATATTGATTCACGGTCCCTAAGATTCAAATTTTGTTGGGTTTCGGGAAGAGTTATGTCTTTTTCTGGACCTTCAAGTTATTTAATAGATATGAGGTCAGAAGGAAGATTTTCAGTAATGCGATGTCTTACCTCAGGTGAACCAGGATCACTAGAAGTTGGAGTAACAAATCCTGAAGTGTTGGGAAAAATAATGAGAGGGGGGGGGGGGGTGAATCAGTATTTAGAGCTTATAAAAATAAATTCAACTTTTTCTTTAAGCAGATTTCCATACGTGGCTTTTATGAACGAAACTAGCGTATGCACGTGGAAATGCAGAAGGAAACTAGCGTATACTGATTCAACTTTCCAGATTTAGAGAAATTATCAGAAGCAGTCTTATAAACAGATTTATCAGTTATGTATCAGGTTAGAAGTTATGAACAATAATCAATAGAATAAAGCATCACACACATGAACACCAATATTTAAGGTGGAAACCCAATTCGGGAGAAAACCACCGCTGCTGTCGTTGCTGTCTTCAATATTTATTATATAGAAAACCTTTTACAACATAGTACTGATGCAGACTCATAGCAGTACGCAGGCTTCTACCTGCAGAAGGCTGCAACCTTCTCTCGTTTTCCAGCTGCAACTGGAAGGGAGCTCCAACCCCCTGATCTCGTTTACCAGCCTCTCCTAGAAGGGAGATTCTACCCCCTGATTTCAATACCAGCTTCTACTGGCTGAAAGCTTCTACTTCCATACTGAAGGCTTCAACCTTCAGACCCACTGTAGACCACGTTTCATCAATTTTCATACTGGATCAAACAGCTTCAACACAACCCTTTACATAACATCAACAAACATACTTTGCCCAATATTTCTGTACCAGAATGTTGAGACCACCTAGAACTGCACACGTAACTAACCCAGACTTCAGAATAGATATGCAGATACAAACTCGACCCTGATCTTTCATTAATTCAAATAGCATACGCTACTTTGCTTTACTGAAGCCGTGTACATACGTGCTTTCCTACACACCAACCCGCGTATACTTCTATGTATTTTATTCTTCAGAAAACCCTATACGCGCTTTTCATTTAGAGAACCTGCGTATACACGCGCTTTTACCGAGACAAACTAGTGTATAGATCTGTAAATGGAAAACTTTGCAAAACAGATTAGATCTATAAACTTACCCAGATTTCTTCATTATCTTCAGCAGACTTTGCGCTAGATCTTCACCATTTCTTCTTCTGCAGATCATCTTAGAGATTCATCATCATCAGATCTAGAGATCTTGAACCATCCTCAGATCCATGGGTGCATCATAGATTCAGATCTATCAGTTAAGAACAGAGTTCATCCATGCAGATATTCCTTAGATATATTTATTCATCAACAACCCTTACTCATGCACACCTTGCAGTATGATCTTCTTCTCCTTAAATAGATTTATCTTTTACCAATACCATGAGCCAAAAACACACCACTTTCGATGGTATTCTTGGACGGAATCAAATAAACCATACAGCGCTCAATACTATGTGCCAAAACCATGGTAATGCCCCTTGGTATTGTAATTTTGGAGCACAAAAGGGCATACGTGACTTGGGACGTACTAATTTGTGTACATACGCGACTTGGCTGTTACAAACCCGCGTATTCTTTGTGATATATCCTGTTTATTATTTCTCTGGCACTTACTGGAATTTCTTTCTTCTGCTACTTTTGAACTGATCTGTAGATACATCATTAGAAAATAGGTTTCTATCAAAGACAACTCATCAAGTCAGTTTCCATCAAGAACAACTTTACTAATCCGTGTACATACGCAACCTGGCTGTTACAAACCCGCATATTCTTTGTGATATATCCTATTTATTATTTCTCTGGCACTTACTGGAATTTCTTTCTTCTGCTGCTTCTGAACTAATCTGTAGATACATCATTAGCAAATAGGTTGCTATCAAAGACAACTAATCAAGTCAGTTTCCATCAAGAACAACTTTATCAAGTAGGTTGCCATCAAGGACAACACATTGCATGATATTGCCAACAATCTCCCCCTTTGGACTTGATGGCAACCATTATGGTGTTTGATCGCCACAGCAGATAGATACATATATTATAACTATTATTCAAACACCATGATACTCTCCCCCTTTGACATCAAGGGCAAAGGGTGGATTAAAACCAAAACAAGGTTTTTCTTCTCTTGTAGAAAGAAGAGCTCTAAAGATCTGATGTGCACTGAAGTTACCATGCTCCCCCTGAGTTCATGCTGAATCTTCAAACATATTTTTCAATGAAGTACATGACTCTATGACCTTTCCTATCACCAAGGACTCATACTTACATCAATGATCCAACTAAGTGGATTTACATATGTGACTTAAGTACCCAACCAAGTGGGTTTACAAAAAAATGAAGAAGTCCTTACATGACTGAATATTACAATTTTACATCATAGGTCTTAACATGACCTTTTCATCAAATTACATAAATGACTTATACAATGAAGACCAAAGAATCTCAAACATGAGATCAGATCACAACAAATAATGAGAATGCCAACAATGCATCCTTTCCACAAGACCAATGCTCCCCCTTAGCCTATGCATCCTGAACACTTTCAACAACAAGTCATCAAGGCATCTTTATAAAGAAACATCAAAGAATGAAACAGAATTATGAGAACTGGAACACCATCAGAGATACCAAACAACACTGCAGTTATGCTGAAGAATGCTGAACCAGAATTTTGTCAGCAAATACCCATATGTGGTTTTCTGTGTATAAACTCGCATATATACGCGACTGTCCTTCATGAAATCCGCGTATCCAATTTAATATTTTGAATTTAAGCAGATCTGATCCTTTGCATGGCAAAGACTACTCCAGGCTTCTGTCTGAGATATTCGAATGCTTCCTTGGGTAAAGGTTTGGTAAATATATCAACAACTTGTTCTTTGGAAGGAACATACTCCAATTTCACCTTTTGTTCAAGCACTTGTTCACGTAAGAAGTGATACTTGATGGGAATGTGCTTGGTCTTGGAATGCATAACAGGATTCTTTGAGATACTGATGGCACTTGTATTATCACACATAATGGAGATAGGAGGTGAACATTTGATTTGAATGTCTTGTAAAGTTTGCATCATCCAAAGAAGTTGAGTGCAACATGATGCGGCAGCCACATATTTTGCTTCTGTTGTAGATAAGGCAATAGAGCTTTTCTTCTTGCTGAACCAAGATACTAGCCGGGGCCCCATATAGAATCCACCACCACTAGTGCTTTTCCGATTATCAACATTTCCAACCCAATCTGCATCAGTGTAAGCATGAATAGTAATATCAGCATTCTTTGGATACCATAGTCCAAAGTCTTGAGTTCCTTGTAGATATTTGAATACTCTTTTGACAGCCTGGAGGTGAGACTCTTTTGGATTAGCTTGGAATCGTCCAACAATCCCAACTGCATGCACAATGTCTGGTCTTGTCCCAGTGAGATACAGTAGACTTCCTATCATAGATCTGTATTCTGGTTGATTTACCGTGGGGGAGTCATCATTAGAACTGAGATTACATCCGGTTACCATTGGTGTTCTTACAGGTTTGCAATCTTCCATGCCATAATTCTTCAGAATTTGCTTAAGATATTTTTCTTGTGATAAGAATATGCCATCTGTTGCTTGTTGCACTTGCAAGCCAAGAAAGAATGTCAGTTCCCCAAGTAAAGACATTTCAAATTCTTGTTGCATAACAGAAGCAAATTTCTGACTCATAGACTCTTCATTACTTCCAAAAATGATATCATCAACATATACAACTACAATCAATATTTTATCATTTTCAGTTTTTGTGTATAAGTTGCTATCAGGAGACCCCTTTGAAAATCCTTGTTGATGAAGATATTTGTCAAGACGATAATACCATGCCCTTGGAGCTTGTTTGAGACCATATAGAGACTTTTTATGTCTACAAACAAGATTTTCATCATTTCCCAAAATGAATCCTTCTAGTTGCTCTATATAAACTTCTTCTTCTAGATCACCATTGAGAAAAGTAGATTTAACATCCATTTGATAAACTTTGATTTGTTGGAAGCTTGAAAAAGCAAGAAACAATCTTATGGCTTCAAGTCTAGCTACAGGAGCAAAAGTTTCTTCAAATTCTATACCTTCTTGTTGAGCATACCCTTTGCAAACAAGTCTAGCTTTATTTCTTATAACATCCCCATTCTCATTTAACTTGTTTTTGAATATCCATTTAGTTCCAATGACATTTTTATCATGAGGTCTTGGTACTAATTCCAAAGTGTGATTCTTTTCAATTTGATCAAGCTCTTCATTCATGTTTTGAATCCAACATTCATATTTGTTAGCTTGATTGAAATTGTGTGGTTCAATAGTGGATAGAAATGCCAGATAGCTAGAAGATCCCATAAGAGTCCTTCTTGTTTGTACACCTGATCCCTTGTCTCCCAAAATTTGAGTTTCTGGATGATTCTTTTGAACATATTTGGATCGAGCTTTTTCAGATAAATCATCTTCGGGTTCTTCATTGGGTCCACTGTCTATATCATTTCTATTTGATGTAGAAGGATATACGTCATCGTCATCTTCATCTGTTGTTTGTTTTTCTTCTTTTGGAGCTGCAGGGGACTCATCAATAACAACATCAATACATTCAAAAATCTTCCAAAGTATTTTATTGTAACATTTATATGCTCTACTCCTAGAGGAGTAACCAAGAAGTATTCCTTCATCTACTCTAGGTTCAAACTTGCCAAGTTTTTCATCATTATTTTTGATAAAGCATTTTCTTCCAAAAACTCTAAAATGCTTCACAGTGGGAGGATTACCATACCAGAGTTCATATGGCGTTTTATCACTATTTACACGAACATGTGCCTTGTTAAGAATATTTACCACTGTATGTGTTGCTTCTCCCCAGAAAGTGTCAGGTGTTCCGGAATCATCAAGCATAGCTCTAGCCATTTGTTGAACTGTTCTATTCATTCTTTCTGCTACGCCATTTTTTTGTGGAATGCCAGCTACAGAAAACTGTCTTTTTATGCCATGTTGTTCACAAAAATCAAGGAATTCATCTGATGTATATTCTCCTCCTCGATCAGATATAAGACATTTGATTTTTAGATCTAATTCATTTTCAACTAGTGCTTTGAAGATCTGAAATTTCTCAAATGCTTCATCTTTGTGTTTAATCAACCCAATCCAACACATTCTAGAGAAATCATCAATAAATAAGATATAGTATTGTTCACCATGTGGTGAATTTTTCCTCACAGGTCCACATATGTCAGTATGAATGAGTTCAAGAGGCTTACTTGATGATCCTTCCTTAGCATTAAATTTCACTCTAGTTTGCTTACCGAATTGGCAAGATTTGCATATGATACTTTCAGGTAGAGTAATATTGGGAAGATCACAAACAACTTTGAGTCTGCTTGATTTATTGATTTGAGAGAAGCTCAGATGCCCTAACCTTCTATGCCATAGCCAGTTTTCTGAAGATTTACCCAAGTAGCATTGTTCTTTGCAGTTCTTCAATACATACAGGTTTCTTGGAGTTCTGTTTCCTTTTATAATTGTTTTACCTATATCAAGATCACGTACCACACATTCTTTTGAACTAAAGACAACTTCAGTTCCTTGATCACACATTTGACTTACAGTCAACAGATTATGCTTTAATCCATCCACATACATGAAATTATTGGCTTTCACTTTTTCTTTTAGAAAAACAGTCCCTTTTCCCTTAATGACCGCAGGAGTATCATTTCCAATTGTAACATTCTTTTCCTTTTCTAGAGCACTATATGCAAGAAGTTTGTTTTTGTCACCTGTCATGTGTTTTGAGCATCCACTATCAATGTACCATTGATTTTCTTCACCTTCTGCAAATAAAGCTATGCCACAATTTTCAACCTATAATTCCTTCTTTTTCCACACTTTGGAGCTTGAAGGAAAATGCTCTTTTGGCTGAACTTTGCTCCTGCATTCAGATTCTTCATGGCCAAAGTTATTACAATAAGCACATTCAACTTCATTTTGAAGAGGAGAAAAGTTGTTGTAGGTATTCTTATTTGTTTCAATATCAATCCTTTTCTTTCTTGCTTCTCTTGTCATGATGGTTTTATATGCAACACATTGAACAACTTTATGACCAAAATTGTGACATGAGAAACATTGTCCATTGAAGAAGAAATTTTTGCGATCATGAAATCTTCTACTTGAATTTACCTGTGGATTGGTGTTTCTTTGAAAGATATTCCTGTTAGTGTTATTTGAATTGAGATGATCATGCTTTACCTGTAAAGATTCTTTATTCCCTTGCTGAGTGGCAGAATTTTGTATACCAATTGTAGCTGCTTTTAGATAATTTGGTGCTGAAGCCTGAGAAGATTCTCTGATATATCCAAGACCAGTCTTTATAAGAAGAGAACATTGTACCTTGATAATCTCATCTAAGGTTTCAGATCCTTTAGCAAATCTAAGATTCAGATTCTTTACTTTCTCAAGTTCTTTTCTTAGACTTACTACTTCACATTCTAATTTTTCATTGTGTTTCTCCTTTTCTTCAAGCTGATTTTTCAGAGTTTCTATGGTTATTTTAATTTCTTCTAAGCATATTTTGAGTTGATTGTTTTCATCAAGAAAATCATTGTCCTCTAGAGCATCCATAAAAGTATCCTTTTCTTCTCTAGATTCTTTTTCAAATGCCATGAGAAGTTTAAGATCTTGTTCACATTCTTCCTCACTATCAGATAACCCATCACTGTCTTCATTAATATAATAACTTTTTCTTATGCTAGATCGATTCTTATTCCTTCTTGATACTTATTTTCCTTTAGCAGATATTTCTTTATAAGGACACTTTGCAGCATAATGGCCAACTCTTCCACAATCAAAACATTTGAAAGGAATCTTTCTCCAATCATATCATCCCGTGCCAAGTTGAAGTTTCTCACAAATTTATCCTATCTTCTTTCCGTAGATATCCCCATCCTCTGCCTTTGTACTTTTCCCTTTGTAGAAACAGAAGATCATTTTCTTTACCAATTTTATTGTCCTCCCTCTCTCATTTCATATGCTAGGTGATGGTAGTTGCACTTACGCAAGATTTTGAAGGACTCGCTTTTCAGAGCAACTTTTGACTCAAATTTTGTCGTTAGTGATCTTAAAACTTTCTCAACCAAAGTAGATTCAGTTATTGTTTCTCCCAGATTTCTCATATGATTTACAATATCATCAAGACGTAAAAAGAAATTGGCAATGCTCTCCTCATTATCCATTTTTAGATTCTCATATTGAATTCTGAGAGTTTGGAGTTTAGCAATTTTTACCTTTGCATCACCTTCATAACTTAGAATGATTTTGTCCCAATTTCCTTTGCTGTATTCATTTGCATGACTTTGAAAAATTCTGATTCAGTTAGACTTCCCAATAGAGCATTGACCGCCTTTGCATTTGTTTCAAAATTATTTCTTTCCGTCGGATCTGTTGGTATTGCGGCTGGATATTGATATCCTCCTTCAACAATAGCCCATACATCTGCTCCCAGAGACTAAAGAGAGGATATCATCCTTGTTTTCCAGAAGATTAAATTTTTTCCGTTAAAGAGCGGAGGCCTGATAGATGATGTTCCATCTTGATTGCTCATCTTGCTTGATCTTCCTTCTAGCGTTTAAGCTTTTTCCAGAAGGACCTGGCTTTGATACCAATTGTTGGGAAAAATACTAAGAGGGGGGGGGGGGGGGGTGAATCATTATTTAGAGCTTATAACAATAAATTCAACTTTTTATTTAAGCAGATTTCCATACGTGGCTTTTATGAACGAAACTAGCGTATGCACGTGGAAATGCAGAAGGAAACTAGCGTATACTGATTCAACTTTCCAGATTTAGAGAAATTCTCAGAAGCAGTCTTATAAATAGATTTATCAGTTATGTATCAGGTTAGAAGTTATGAACAATAATCAACAGAATAAAGCATCACACACATTAACACCAATATTTAAGGTGGAAACCCAATTCGGGAGAAAACCACCACTGCTATTGTTGTTGTCTTCAATATTTATTATATAGAAAACCTTTTACAACATAGTATTGATGCAGACTCATACCAGTACGCAGGCTTCTACCTGCAGAAGGCTGCAACCTTCTCTCGTTTTCCAGCTGCAACTGCGTGTTTCCAACCCTTGATCTTCGCTACTGCCTTCCTGAAGGGGAGCCACTCCCCTCATTTCAATATCACTTTCATCACTGGTGCTTTCATTTTCCATATCATACTAACCCCATCTACTCTGCATCACGCGTTTAATCAATTTCACCGGGATCAAATGTTTCTCAACACAACCCTTTACATAACATCAACAAACATACTTTGCCCAATACTTCAAACAGAACAGTGATACCACTGTAACTAGAATATCAGAACAAACCCAGACTTCAGAATAGATATGCAGATACAAACTCAACCCTGATCTTTCGTTAATTCAAATAGCATACGCTACTTTGCTTTACTAAAGCAGTGTACATACGTGCTTTCCTGCACACCAACCCGCATATACTTCTGTGTATTTTATTCTTCAAAAACCCTATACGTGCTTTTCATTTAGAGAACCCGCGTATACACGCTCTTTTGCCGAGACAAACTAGTGTATAGATCTGTAAATGGAAAAATTTGCAAAGCAGATCAAATCTATAAACTTACCTAGATTTCTTCATTATCTTCAGCTAACTTTGCGCTAGATCTTCACCATTTCTTCTTCTGCAGATCATCTTAGAGATTCATCATCATCAGATCTAGAGATCTTGAACCATCCTCAGATCCATGGGTGAATCATAGATTCAGATCTATCAGTTAAGAACAGAGTTCATCCATGCAGATATTCCTTAGAGATATTTATTCATCAACAACCCTTACTCATGCACACCTTGCACTATGATCTTATTCTCCTTAAATAGATTTAGCTTTTACCAATACCATGAGCCAAAAACACACCACTTCCGATGGTATTCTTGGACGGAATCAAATAAACCATAGAAATCTCAATACTGTGTGCCAAAACCATGGTAATGCCCCTTGGTATTGTAATTTTGGAGCGCAAAAGGGCATACACAACTTGGGACATACTAATCCGCGTACATACGCGACTTGGCTGTTACAAACCCGCGTATTCTTTGTGATATATCTTGTTTATTATTTCTCTAGCACTTACTAGAATTTCTTTCTTCTGCTACTTCTGAACTGATCTGTAGATACATCATTATCGAATAGGTTGCTATCAAAGACAACTCATCAAGTCAGTTTCCATCAAGAACAACTTCATCAAGTAGGTTGCCATCAAGGACAACACATTGCATCATATTGCCAACATGAACATGGTTCCAATATAGCAGGTTCAGTGTTAGGCTCAGAAATTTCAGGTTCTTCAGCTAATTCACTGGAAGGAGAAATACTACCAGTAACTTCGGAAACTGAAATTGGCTCTTGAATATGCTCTGTTGTTTGTAATTGATAATCAGGATGAATAACTATAGATGACTCTCCTGTTTCTGTCGATCTAATTCTACTATCACTAGATGATACTAGAGCTCATAGCCCTTCAAGTTGGCTTGGTGTATACTCAGGGGGCTTCCCCTGGAGTCTACGTGATTGTCTTGGTAAAAATTATTAATCACACGCAATCAAAGAAAATTTCAATGAAAAATCCTAGAGTCGCTAAGGAAACAAACAAATGAATCACACATCTAAAATCTAGGAGATCAAACCACACACAAACAGTAACTTCCCACACTAAAAACACTATTTGGTGATGAAATCCAACATCGTAGGATTTAATATAGAAAGGGCGGTTGGAATAGTTACCCCGACAACCTGCTTAATGAAACAGACCGGTGCAAGTTTCTCCACTTAAACCATCTCGAGTGAAGATAACCCTCCGGAGAGTCCAAGTGAGTCTAGTCGACGTCTGCTCCAGGTACAGTGGGATCTTTCCTCCACCGTCACCTTAGGAAAAAACCATAAGATTATGGTCACTATGGTTACCAATAGGAACTAATATACTTGGGGGAATAGTCTATGATCCGACATATGCGCAAGGGCAGAGTAACAAAGCTCAATCCCCTTGAAGGCTCCTTGACATAATCCAAGGTATACCGACAAGTGACCCCAAGCTCCTCAACAATGGTCTATCTTAGGTTTACCGTTGTTAATAGGTGCACATATTCTATCGTTCCCAATGAGATAGAATTGATTATCCCACTGGTTCAGATATGACCTCGTGCTTGACTCCTTTAAGAGGAGCTTCCCAGAGCATACAAGTGACTATGGGATTTTTTCCTACTGCAAGATCAACTAGTTGTTTGTTTTAATTTTCTTGGAGAGTTAATTACTCCCTACTCCAAGACACTAGCCTAAGCTATATTGGTGAAAAGAGCCCTAGAAATATAAAATTACTAGATTGATTTTAATTTAAGAATTTTTTTTAATGGGCTATTTCTTAGGACAATAGGTGCGAAAGTGAAACTAATGATATGTAGTGACCTGACTCAAAACACACTAAAAATGCATCTATTATGAGAAAAAATTCATTTTCTTTCAATGAATTCTATCTAAAGGAAGAGTTGAGAAATGCAATCTTTTAAAAACAAATCTGTCCTTCAAACAAGAATAAATGAAAATAAATCTAATTTCAACGAGAACTCAAAATGATCTATGCTCAAGAAGAAATCCCTTTTATTCAAGATCGAAACTACAAACTAAGTTTTTCTTCAAAAGAACACTATAACATTCAAAGCTAAAAACACTAATTTTGAGATCTAAAAAATTATAAAGACTAAATCTGAATTAAAACTTCAAATATTTTGAGGATGTCTTGCTTAGTTTGTTATCTAACTAAGAAATTCTTTGCTTGGATTAGCAAGAACTCAAAACATCCAATTTTGGTTTTTTAAGTGAAATTCCAAATTTATCAACAAATTTTTTTCCAAAGATTTGCAATTGAGAAAAATGGGATCTAAATCTCATAAAACAATTTCTGCTATAATGTCAGACTCAGCAAGAAAGCAAGGAAACACCAGTGATCTAAAGGTATACGAAGGTTTCTAATCTTTGAGCGGGATAAAGACAAAGCAAAAATCATTATAACATGTAGATCTTTCAGAAAATCATTCAAAACTAAAAATGTTGAACTAAACTCTTAACCAAGGCCTCTTGACAAAAGATACTAGTCTGGGTATTCACTGAGAATCTAACAAACCAATCCAGAAGAGAGAATTTTAAGATTTTCCAAAAATTTTCACAGGGTCCGCAGGATTTAGTACAAACCAATGCGGTCCCACACTGTGGGTACAAGAAAAGTGCGGAGCTGCCCGCACTGTCTATAAAAGAAAAGAGCGAACACAAGAAAACTAAAGAAAAAATTAAAAAATTTCAATCATTTCTCAGGGATTCTACAGGGATAAACTACCCAAGCCAGTATAAATCAATCAAAATCAAAAAACATAAATTCACCAGTCAAAAGTAAAAGAAATCAAAGTTCAAAATCCTTCCCCAGCGGAGTTTCCATTTGGTTGGATAGATAAGTCATTGTTGCAGACAAGACAAACCTCCCAAGTGTCCTACGGAAAGCTAGAAACAAACAGACAAATAAAACTATCTTTCTCTAGATATATCTCAATTCATAATTAAATGCTATAAAGGCTCAATGATCTTACCTTTGATCCAACGCTTGTTTGTAGTAGTAGTCCTTCAGTCGCCCGAAAGAGTTTCCTTCAAAGATCTGCAATCATGAACAAACAAACATCAAATAGCACCTGCATAGAATATATTCATAAGTCATATCTGTTATGGTGATCAAGTAATCCATATAATAAACCAATTAATTGACAACTTATTGAGAAAAACGAACTTATTTGTATTAACTTAAATAAGAAGGGCCTTACAACCGTGTCTGCCTTGATGTTGTATAGGTCTTCCTGGGGTCTAGAATAGTGTTTCCTTTACTCAGACCAGCCTTGCACTCTTCCAAGCAAGATACATACAGGTATGTAATCTTTCCCACATGAAATCTCAGCTAAAAGGGTCTAAGTTTCAACAGCACTTCACTTCCAATAATACTAAAGCTTCCACTCCCTTTGAGGCTGCCCTATGCCTCTTTTTATAGTGAAAGAGAGGAGGTTATAGTTCCAAACAAGAAGGGATATAATCCTCCTTCAAAGGGATTAGCTCCTTACATCAAGGGGTTAACTCCTTAATGGATGAGGTGCATGAACCTGAAAAGAGCAATCTTTCCACCGCAGGAATGTTTCTAGAAGCTTCCAAAAATGACTCAAACTGAGCTTCTAGATTTTACTTGCACCTTTTTTATCTTTTACAGGGGTCTGCACCCTTAATGAATAAACAATGCTTTTGGCTCTACAAGATTTATAGCCAAAAGGTGCGGCACCGCAGGCAATACTAAGAGAAAGTGCGGTACAAGAATTTTAAGACTTTTATGAGCTTTTCTCTTAATTTCAAGGCTTGAATTTAGGAAATTTGATGTTGTATACTTCTTAAGGGAGTACTAAAATCTCATGGTGACAAATTTCAGTGTAACAAAGGGTTAATGATATTGAATAAATATGTGTTTATATGGCTAACTCTTTTTGGAAAACAACTTGTTTGTGACGAGTATAGGTTGAAAATAGTATCAGTCTACGAACATTGGGCTTATGGAGTCAACACTTTCAATGATTCAGTAGTGAGTTCACTTGACATGGAAGCTGAGGCAGGTAAGAGTTTTTAGCAGAAGTACACACACATGAAATAGGAAAAACATAGTCAATTCATATATAAAGGAAGTCAGAGCATTACATGAATGAATTTTGAGTATTAAAGATGAAAATCACTGCAATAGTACACATAGAAAATATAGATGAGATAGGCACTAAAAACTCAATTAGAATCTCAAGTTGGTCAAGAAACAAGTCTCTATATTACTGAAAATAGTCAAATTACATAAAGCTGTAGTTTTGCCCAAAAATCTCCAACCCTTGACTAATTTGACTCTATTCCCTTTAATAGACTTTTTACATCATGAGATGATCTTCCTCTTGGCTAGATTCATTGAATTTTTGCCTAATGACACCTTGCATAACCGTAAAACATCTATTTAATGACAAAATGACAGTTATCCTACTTGACAGTCCTTTTCCTAATAGGACTCAAACTGTTCATTATTACATTTAACAACCTTATCTTCTAAATCAATTACATCTTTGACAAATATGCTTTCACATGTTCGAATTGGGGTGATGGGACTCATCACTACATGACCTCTTAATTGATCTCCTCTAAAACTGGAAACAAAACCCTGGTTTTTAGGAAAACTGGTCTTCATCTTCAATGAATGCTTTGGTTGGTAGTTTGTCTTCATTTCATGGTCTTTAAGTGTTCAATAACTGCTATCATGGTCCTCTAACACTTGGATAGTATCCAGCTGTCCATAGATGCCAAAAAATCTGCTTAAAAAGCTCCCAGCATAGTACACTACGAAAGTAAGACAGTTTCGTAGCGTACTTTCATAGCGCTACAAAAATGTCATTTACCATCAATGTTTTTTATTCTTTCCTTTGGTATGGTATTAATCATGCTTAGACACATCTCCCATACAAATTTCACCTCCTGAAAGCTCCCAAAACGGGTTCAAAAATGAAAAAGAAAGATACAATAGTTTTGTAGCATTTTGTTGTTCTTTAAGCCCAGGCATGCTACGAAACTGCTAAAAATAGTAAAAAATCCAGAATTCTGTGTAACTTCAAAAATCTTTCTTCTAAGTGAAAAAAATCAGTTTCTAATATGCAATTAGTCTTCAAAACCATAAACCAGCTTACATTATGACTCTTGAGGCATTTCTTCCTCATTTATGATGGGTTGAGCTATTGGCTCTTCAAGCACTGTCATTTTTAGGCATTTTTTCTCCAACTCTTCATGAATTAGTTCAAGCTATTCCTGGAGGTCC
Organism: Pinus albicaulis; assembly: GCA_034641835.2. NCBI lineage: Eukaryota > Viridiplantae > Streptophyta > Pinopsida > Pinales > Pinaceae > Pinus > Pinus albicaulis. The sequence goes on along the minus strand of MU968382.1, from coordinate 24,132,396 downwards.
TTGAACTAATATTTCAACTTCATGTTGGTGGCTTTCAAATGAATTTTCATCCTTCTAACATGTTTGGCCTCTTTCCTCAATGGAATGGTCCATTTTATAAGTTGTTGTGTGTTATCTAAAGTCTTGGAAACACTGTCAACCCGCTCTTCCCAAATTTCCTTCATCTTTTCGAACTAAACCTTCTCCACATTGTGTTTCCTTAATTCTCTTTTCATAACATAAATTTCATTGTTGGCCAACTTCAATTGTTCTTCAAGGATTTGAAGCTCCGTTTTTTCCATCACTTTCTCTTTTCCTTTTTTTGATTTACTAATTGTATCTTTCTCTGCAGGTGATGAAAGGTCAATGATCTCTTGTGGTTGTTGGACTATGTCAGTATGTGGATGAGCCTCCTTACTGTTGTCTAATAGTTTCCTAGCATGCCTTGTCATAGGCTTTCTTGCTTGGAACATAAAACCTGCATCTTCTCCTTCAAATTCTAATTTCTTAGCAGATTTGGTCGTTTTTAGCTACTGTCCACCTTCCTTTATTTCCTTAGCCTAGACTATAGGAGTTTCTTCTATGTTAATGGCATGTAATATATCTTATAGATTTCCTTTAACCACTGCTCTGTCTTCTACAGCCACTATTTTCTCTTCTAAGGCCACTGTTTGGCTCCTTGTCATTCTTTTTGTTCCTTGTTTACTCATAGATTATTTTTTTTTGCAGGTTTGACAACTTTTGATTTTTGTTTTGCAGGTGGGAGGTTTGGTGTATCAAGACTCTGCAATTTCTCTGTTTCTAACATGACTGGTTCACTTTTTTCTTCTCCTGTTGGCTCACTTAGTTCTGCTACCAATGGTTCATTATGTTCTGCTACTACTGGTGATGGAATTCTCCCAGGTTTAGGAGTTCTTGAAGGAGTAAGAGCATCCAACTCAAAACCATTAACAAACAAAAATGAAGACCAATCTCTGCCTAACCTTTTAAGTTCATCCAAAACCCACAATTTAATTAAACCATGATGAAACAATGAATTCTCACTCCCTTCAGATTTTGCTTGGACCTTATCTACCATTTTTGACAAACTTCTATGTAAATAGAAAGGCAGATCAAGGGAAATCTTACCAGTAAAGTGTAGAATTAGCTTGAAATGATATGAGTAGACTTTGTGGTATCTCCATTCACAAGTAAAGTACTTTTGGATGATGAGTAGCAATTTCGAGTAATTTTCCTTTATGCAGCTCCTTGGAATGGAATTAGTGAGACCCATTTCACTGTTCTCAGGCTTCATGAATTCTTTGCACTGCTCCATGTTAAAATTGAATCCTTTGAACCACTTATCTTGTCCCCTTGGAATCCTTGCAACAGTTGCAATAACCTCTGGTGTGATGGAAATATTGAGCATTCCCACTTTGGCGAATGTTCCATTGAAATTTAAAGAAAACTCTATGGAAACCTGTACATGGAAGCCTTGTAATTTCTCATAAAACTGTAAGCAACCTGTCCTTCTAAAGACTTTTGTTGTTGTTGAGTCTTCATTGATCAAATTCATATCTACTGGTTCATATCTTAGACATTGGCCACCCTTGTTTGTCTTTCTTTTTTCTGCCATGGTTTCTTTAATGTCTTCACAACCTCGCTTGATGATTTGCAACCTCGCTTGATAGTTCTCTATGTAAACCTTTGAAAAAATCAGCCACATATTTGGCATAATGCAGTAGCTCTCCAGAGCTCAATATCATGCAAGAAGGAATGAGAAATGAGAAATGACTGAATTAGGAAATATTTTGAAGTTTTGATGTCTTCTCATGACCCAATGATGACTCATACATACCTAAACTGATGATGATGACTTCATACTTGACCATGTATCTTTTTTTTATCCCTCCATGACTCGAATGATATCTAACTTACCCTTTCCAAACAATATTCTCACACCTAACAACGAATATGAAAAGACACATAGGAAACCGGGCTTTCGTAGTGTATCTAGTGTAAATTCTGGTTTTTTTTCGCTATGAAACTATGAGCAGCTTCGTAGTGAAAAGTGACTTTTCTCAGTGTATTTCGCTACGAAGTTGTGGTTTCTTGGCTAAAATGACATTTTCGGTACAAAAACCTTGGGAATTGAAATCAATCAGAAAATAATGAGTGATGTGACATGAGGGGATTTGAAAATGAGTGGGTTTAGACCTTAGGGTAAACCTAAACAAGAAAATTTTAAAATTTCCCTTGACCAAGAATATAAAAAATGAATCCTACAACCCTACTTTTGACACATGAACCTAGTTAACTCTGTCAAATGATGCTTCATTTTTTGCATGATAACACTCATCATCAATAGTTTTAATCTGAACAGATCCATTATCAAAAGCTTTTTCAATCTTGTAGGGGCCTAGCCAATGTGTGTTAAATTTACCTTTGAATTTTTAAAATTTAGAATCATACAACAATGCCCAATCTCCCTCTTTGAATTGCTTTTTCTTGATGTATCTGTCGTGCCATTTAGCCCTTTGTTGTTGGATCAAGTCAGTATGATGAAAATCATCCTGCGTAATATCATCTAACTCATTGAGCTCCAAGATTCTCTGTTGTTGTGCTTCATCAAGGTTTATACCCAAATTTGATGCCATTCTAAAGGTTTTGATATGAAATTCGATGGGCAGAAAAACTCGTTTTCGATACACTAGTTCATACGGAGAGAAGCCAGTCGTACCCCTCCATGTAATCTGGTAAGCCCACAAAGCCTCAAGAAGTATTTCAGACCAATCCTTCTTGTGTAATTGCACTATCTTGGTAAGGATTGTTTCTAGCACCTTGTTGGTTGATTCCACTTGCCCATTGGCCTTTGGATGATAACGGGTGGACTTCTGGTGGGTAATCTGATATTTTTGCGCAATTTCCTGCATAAGCTTAGACATAGACTGAGCACCCTAATCAGTAACTATTTCCCTAGGTACTCCAAATATTACAAAAATATCAGAGAAAATAAAAATTTCCACTGCTTTTTCCATTGCTTTAGGTAGTGCTCTTGCCTCCACCCACTTTGTCACATAATCATTACAAACCAAAATATAATTCTTACCTTTCAATATAGGATTGATGGGACCTAAAAAATGAAGATCCCACCTCTCAAATGGTTTTATGAGAACTAATGGTTGCAAAGGAATCTCATTTGATTGTATAGGTCGCCCCATTCTCTAGCAGCTATCACACTTTTGAACATACTCCTTTGCATACTTGAAGATATTTGGCCAATAATAGCCTGTGCAAAGGATCTTATAAGTTGCCCACTTGTCTGCAAAGTGTCCTCCACAAGGTTAATCATGACAAGCTCTCAAGATGTCATATATCTCATCTTCTCTGACACACCCGCGGATAATCAAATCAGGTAAAGTAAAAAAGAGATCTCCCCTAATCCAAGAATAATCACCACTTTTCCTAGTGATTCTCCTTTTCTGATTAGATGAAAAGTAAGGTGGAAACTTTCCTGTAGTAAGATAACTAGCCATGTGTGCAAACCAAGGTGTTTTAACAGAGACGGAAAAAAAAATTTCATCTAGAAAGTTATCATTAACAAGAAAATCCTCAACTGCATGGTTGAGCCTAGACAATAAATCAAATACCTTATTTTCTTTTCCCGGTTTATCCAATACTGTGATGTCAAATTCCTGCATAAGAAACAACCACCTAGTAATTCTACCATTAGTGACTGGTTTATTCACGAGATAACTAATAGCAGAATGATTTGTGTGTACAAAAACTTCATAACCCATGATGTAATGTCTAAAATTGTTAATAACATAAATCATAGCAAGGAATTATTTTTCAGTTACCGTGTAATTTAGTTCTGTAGGAGTCAAGTTTTTAGTAACAAAATAAATGGTATGGGTTACAAGATCCTCCTTTTGACCCAATACTGCTCCTATGGCTGAATCAGAGGCATCAGTAGAAATATGTGTTATAGGTCAATTTGGGCACCATTCCCAATGACCTGGTTAACTGGACATCATCTCCAGGATCAATGAATAGGGTCTATAATCCCCTATAATTTCAGTTGCTACATGCCCTAAGACAAAGAACAAGACAAATAATACATGACTTCCATTTGCAAAGGTTTCCAAGATTTGAAGTTTATAATATATCATATGAGAGCTCACCAAAGCTGCCTCTAAAGGGACTAAGTGCATTGCATATGTAGGTAGCCCCACTCAAGGATACTTTGCAAAGCACTTCCCGACACTCATAGGTGTGTTGGTCACATTGGGAGCGGAATTCTCACTATTCCAAAATCTCCACTTGGCCACTGCCTTCTAGAAAAGTTCACATGTGTCAAACTTCCAATCCATGTGTCCATTTGACATATACAAGATTGGGAACATGCCTTTCCTATTATTAGAAAGTCATTGATCGTAAAAATACCTTCATGTCCTCTATAAATTGAGCACAGATCTTAGTGTTTGGTAAGGAATAATTTGAGTAGAGAAATGTTGGTGGAATTTCAATTGAGGAGTTGATTTTTGTAACATGCTGCTGGAGAGATCTGCATTGTGATGAGGCTAGGATGCTACTTGAGATGGTCACTTCAAATCAATCACTGGGTTGAAACCTCCCCTTCTATCCATTAATAAATATTGCTACTTACTTTCCCACATATGTATCTGTATAAGCTCATGTTTCCCATATTATGAATTCTTATATGATATATATGGTTTATGTTTCATTGATTTAACTAAATAACTTGAATATACATATGTATTATTGGTACCTTTTGTTGTTTAGTGTTCATCTTTGTAGGAAATATTTTCGGACATCTAGCTTGGATTTGAAGCTACAACAAGGGCGACAGAAGGAGAATAGAAAGCGCTTGGACTACAAGTAAGTTCTTTGATCTGTTCTATGTGTCTATTTATAGTTATCAAAAATAGTCACAAAGTCTTTAATTTGTTGTTCTAGATAAGCACCTATCTAGGTAAGAATGTTTTATCCGTCATTAATAATTCCACATAAGAAATTGGTGACTCATCTGGGGAAACTACCCTTCATCCTAAGTGTATTTTCCTCTATTTATCTCTGTTTATTCACCTAGCAGTTTTTACTCATAAAGATTAGGTTTTTTGAAATCCAAATTTGCATTAGAAGTGTGTTAAACAACTGTGTTTTTCATTGTACACTGCGCCCAACGCATTGTTGGAGACGACACAGTGCTTTGCATAGCACTGTCTCGCATTCAGGCTTGCTTTGCAACACACTTTCTCCATTTAGAGACTATGTTGCCCCCTGAAACCATACAAATTCCGTTGAGTTTGTCATTGCAATTTGTTTTCAGTTTGTTCTCGGTTGTGTTTTGAAAAGCCTAAAGCCTCATATTGACCAGTGACCTTATTTACTCCTTCCTCCTTTGAAAGATAGTTTGTTCAATGTTTATTTAAAGTGTTTTTCTTTATCATAGACGAATTAATTTCAAAGTATTTTCAATGTCGCATTAGATCCTTTTTCTTTTGAAAAGGAAATTGTCGTAAATTATTCATTTCCTGATAGGAGAAATTGTTTTTAAATTCCTCATTTTCCTTCAAAATAGAAATTTTTGTTTAAATATTAATTTCTCAAAAGTAAAAGGCATTGGTTTTTTTATTTGATGCACTTAGTTTCCTTTTCTGCATTCATAACATTAAAGGGACTGAAAATAAAAACCTGCATTTTCATGTAGTGTATTGTGTGTTTTTCAATGGAACAATTAGGAAAGTTGCATTTTAGTTTGTGCTCTTTGATTTGTTTGCTCTCAAATTGATTGCTCTCTCCCTCTAGTAGCTAGGATTTTCATTGAAAAAACTAAAAGTGAAACATTGCTTATCATTCTTAGTTTGCATTTTATGAATTTCCAATAAATCATCACGGTGAACCTTGAAAGGAAAATTGATAAACAAGATCAACTTAAAATTTATCTCAATTTACCTAAAAAAGCATTGGAACCACAACGATAACATTTAGAAGGTCTAGGCTAGAGACGTGTTCCAGCGTCGTAAAACATAGTAACTGTCGTTAATTGTCTATGATACATTTTGTGTGTGATACCTCACTCCACATACATAAGTATATCATAGCTCGTCCACGTAATTTCTGGTATATCGGGTGGTGTTACAGTACGAAAAGTATAAAGGGGTGCTCTCACTGTGCAGTTTCGCATTAGATACCGCTAATATGGACTTGGGCCTCCACGTACCTTTGGGTATATTTGGGAGGAAAAATTTTAGGTGTTATCCATCTATAGTGAACCGACTCGGCCTCCTTGTAAATTGTGATACATCGAACACAACATTCAGGGAGATTGCCTGCCTGTACTTCTTGGTTCATCAGGAGGTATTCTGCAGTTGACAGTTTCTCGGTAAACCTTTTTCCTAATATTACCATTTTTTTTTTTTTTTTGGGTTAAACTAAATCACTAATCATGGAAGAACAAAATCCTTTCCCGTGTCGTTCGCTTAGATTAGCATTGAAACCACCTTTACCACTAGAAGTTACTCCTGGTCGGCGAAGGTAACATCACTCTACCGAATCAAGTACTATCAGTACCTCTGGAGAAGCATCATCTTCCCATATACCAGAGTTAGCTCAAGTTGTTTCTACACATCCCGGCTTGTATACTGTTGTAAAAACAGAGTCCTCACAGCTACCCGTGGTCATGATCCATCTAATCAGTGAGACCATACCTCTTGGACCCGATGTTGTTCAACCAGAAATTGATCTAGATCCTGTCCTTTTTTTGCCAGAACATTTGAATCTAGAAGTCGAACAACCGGAAGTTGTTCCTACCTTGGTCATTCCACAATTTTTTGTAGCCATTGAATCTCGCATATCACACAGTCAACCTCCTGAAATATACTTTGGGCTTGACAGTGAAATACTTCCACTTGGTTTAATTTCGATTGAAGAAATCCCATAAGATGAGACACCTTTAACTCCAACCCATTTTGGGGAGGACCTTTACCTGTATGAGTCTTTTCCTCAATCATCACCATCTGATTTTTTTGATCCTGTTCCTATTCAAACTCCCATCGATTCAAAAGGGTATATATTTGGTCAAGTAACCATGCCTGAACCAACATCTTTGGTTGTGCCATCTGTTCTAGTTACGTCAGTACCTACCCTCACTACTCCGTCAATGTTTACAACTTCACCAGAGTCATATTTCCATGGTGGCCCTATGGTCCCATCAGGTTATAAATCATTATTTGGAATTTTCTCTATTGAATTTTCAAAACCATGGACTTTACCAATGTCATCATCTAGTATTTTAACTGGTAATCCTATAGTGAGTACTGAATGGTTTGATTCTTTATACACATCATCAAGGCAATATCAAGCAAGTCCTTCTGGGTCTATTCCATCTAGTACCATATCAACTAGACTCCCTGCATTTGGAGAGAAATATTTTTCGTCTTATTATCCTCCTCACGCTGGGGGGCAACCTTTGGTCACCCACTATGATAGTACTTCATCACTTTTTGGTCAACCTAATGTTGAATTGAACGTTTGTTAATGGCAACCCACTCTGTTTATCGAACCACAAATGGTTGTCCACTCATATCAACCAATTCAACTTGTTACACCTACAAAATTTCCACTTATTAATACATATTTACCCCTATTATAGAATCAAAATGTTGTACAACAACCTTTCCAGGCGGGTCCTTCAAATCAATACCCTCCAGTATTGGGTCTACAAAATCCAAATCCTTCGGTTAATTTACAACAACCTGTACCCGGAATCATTTATTCACAAGCTGGTTTACCATGTTATGGGATGCCATATCCGTAACCAAGTTATACTTATCCTCAACTGAATCCAAGTTATCCTAATTTGGGTTATAAAATTGGTGGACATACCCCTTGGCAGCCTTAGGCACAAATGCCTCAACTTTCATTTCAAAAAGCATCATATCCAGGTTTTGGTCAATAGACTCCTCAAGTGTTTTCTTGTTAAAACAACCCCTATCTAGGTTACCAATAGTAGATTCCTTATGCTGGTGCTCAAAAACCTATTGCTCAAGAAATTCCATCATACCTTGGCTATGCTCAACCTGAACTTAATCAAAAGTTTCCCTTTGTTGTAACTTTAGAGTTACCAGATTTAAATTGGCTAACCAATGATCCAATCAACTATGCTCCTTGGTGGCCGGTGATACCTCACAAAGTACCCTCGGATATTCCTAAGTTCAATGGAAACCTTGGCGAAGATCCGTCGATTCATATCATGACTTATCATTTGTGGTGTTCATCAAACTCCTTGAATGATGATGTTGTTCTACTATGTCTTTTCCAGTGTACACTCACAGGTCCGGCTGCAAAATGGTACATTGAGTTACTTAGAGCTTCTTTTGATAATTTCACTACCCTAGCTACTGTCTTTTTGACTCACTTCCAGTTACCTATACGATATGAAACTGGAATAGAACTATTGACCAATTTCAAACAGACTAATTCTACTCACATTTCTGATCATATTCATGAGTGGCGTCATCGTCGTAGAATGGTTAAGACATTTATTCTTGATCAGCTCCTTGCTGAGTGGTTCATTAGGTCCCTGTTACCATCTATAACTGAGGATGTGGCTAAGGGTGGCATCGTCACTAAAGATCAGGTTATTACTCATGCCCAATATTTATACTGGATTTGCACTTAGTCTGGCACGCTCTATGAAAAAATTCCTAACGCGTTGCGATCTAATTTTACTGTTCCTCCTCAATTAAAGGACTCTCATGCCAGAGACGAATTAATTGGTACTGCAAGCACACATCATAATACTACATCTGATCCTGATCCTTCTTCCAAAATTAATGGCGTGTCATTTGACAAAGGCAAAAGTGACAAGCAACCTGGAAGTAATAAAAAAGTGAAAAATAAGAAAAAGCAAACTTCTAACCCACAGGAAAGATCAAATGATCAATCGTCTAGACCTTGGAAACCTTGTTATCCATGCATAATATGTAATGAGGAACACTTTTTTAGGGATGGTCCTCACCACGCTGATGTCTCAAAAATCATTAAGACTTCTCATGCGTCAGCTATGTTGACAGACCCGTTTCCAAATCCGGACACAAATTTGGTTGCTATGGATCCAGCTTCAAGTTCTCAAGTGCTAATGTTATCTGTCACAAAACCTTCAATAGATATTTTGGTGTCTACGCATAATAAAGACTATGGTAGTCATGAAACATATCAACCTACTACCTCGACTATGAATCCGTCTACGGAAACAATACCGCCTACTGCTATTCTAGAATTGACGATTAAGCCACCAAAGGGAGTCATTCATAAATTGACATATAATCCTCGAGCAAGAGTTGAAAAAAATTATAATATAGTTGAAGATTTGGCTCAATCCCCTTTGGCTATGTCTGCTCTTGAGGTATTAAAAAATTGTCCCTCCCAAAAATAAGCTTTATTGTCGGCTATTTGTGGAATTGATCCGACTGATTCTAATTCGTCGTCTTTAATCATACGAGCTATGTGCCACAACTACGAGCAGAATTGGCATTCTCCATACAAGTAAATGTTCTAAATCACCTTGTTCATCATACTATTATTGATGAGGGAACATCTACGTGCATTATGTCTCCAAACTGTTGGAAGTCACTTGGCTTATCGCGCTTATCTCAATCATCAATGACGTTGAAAGATTTTGATCAACGTACATATAAGCCTTGTGGTATTATTAATAAATTGCATGTTGAACTAGGGGGAAAAACAGTGAATGTTGATGTCAGAGTTGTTGATGGACCACTTGACCACAATGTTCTACTTGGGAGGCCATGGGTATATGTTATGACTGCAATTGTTTCTACATATTTTAGAATGATCGCCTTTCCATATAAAGGTACTATCACAGTCATCAATCAACTATCCTTCTTTGCCTCCACTTCGCAGGTAACTGGAAGTGTTTCGTTCGTTCATGCACCCCAACTAGCACTTCAGAACATAGGTGTAGGACTCTTAAAGGATTTCACTCTCATGGGAACCTTTGCATTACTGCCGCCTGTGATGTCGGTAGAAATTGCAAGTATAGAGACTTGATACATGATCTCTTCCAATCCATCTAGCTTAAGGGAGAGTACGGGTGATTCTAAAATTGTTACGTTGGACGAGTTTCTGCCACGCAGCCCTATTGAGATGGCATAGCAATCAATCTATATGGCTTGGGTGGCAAATCCAAAATCAACGTCATCGGTTGTTTGGGTTGATCGTTCCTTAGATTTTGGTACTCTTTTTTATCCTTTTTCCTCAATGTTCTTGACAGATGAGAATATCTTGGAAGCTATGATGTCAGAAGGAGAACCATGGGAAGGTTATCATCATCGTTCCCATATTTCTGATTATGAAGAAAACTATCTTAGTGAACTATATCACCCATCGATCAAAAAATTATTTTCGAATTCTTTACCTATTAATGCAATTGGTTTCGAGCAAAATCTATCAAATATTGAAGAAACCATTTCTATCGATATTTTGACTAAACCTGGCATTGTAGAAAATATTCATGTTGGCATATCTTGTTCTCCATCAGAACTTGAATCATATCGCTCTCTATTTCGTGAATTTTGTGATGTATTTACTTGGTCTTACGAGGAAATTCCAGGCATAGATACTAGTATCATTGAACACACTATTAATATGTATCCTGATGTTAAACCGGTGTATCAACGCCTTCGTCCTATTCATCCAAAGAAGGCTACTGCCATCAATGTAGAGGTTGAAAAACTTTTGCGTGCTAGTTTCATTTACCCTATTCCACTAACTGAGTGGGTTTCCAATATCGTTCCTGTCATGAAAAAGTGAGGAACCATTAGTGTGTGCATGGATTATCAGGATGTCAATCTTGCTTGTCCAGAAGACAACTATCCTACTCCCTTTATCGACTAGATTATTGACGATTGTGTTGGATGCGAAATCTTTTCGTTCATGGATGTATTTTCTAGCTACAATCAAATCAATATCCACCTAGAGGATCAACATAAGAAAACATTCATTTGTCCCTGGGGCACATTTTCTTATAAGAAACTTCCATTTGGTTTAAAGAATGTTGGGGAAATTTTTCAGAGAGAAATGGATTATGCTTTCAATGACATCAAGCACATTGTTCAACCATATCTAGATGATTTACCAGTGCATTCACGAAATTAGACTGATCACCTGATGAATTTGAGAGCCATATTTTACGCTGCCGACACTACAAAATTCACCTCAATCCACATAAATGTGTGTTTTTTGTTGGTTCTAGTCATTTGCTTGGCTTCGTTGTCTCAAAATAAGGAATTCGAATTGACCCATTGAAGGTTCAGGCCATTCTTGATTTGCCTACGCCATAAAATTTACTTCAGATACAGGAACTTCAAGGAAAAGCTAACTTCCTAAGGAGGTTCATACCCAACTACGCCAAAATGGATAAAGGATTTACTAGGCTTTTGAAAAAAAGGGTTCCCTTCCATTGGGACCAAGTTGCGCAAGATTCTTTTGATGCTGTTAAGGATATTCTTGTCCAGGTGTCATTAATGTATCCCCCTAATTATCAAAATGATTATTTCCTATATATCATCGCGGCAGAAATGACCATTGTTATGGTATTGGTCCAAGTAGAAGATGGGATATAACATCCAATATATTATTTCAGTCATAATATCAATGATACGGAAGTTAAGTATTCATACATAGAAAATATTGCCTTGGCAGCTGTTCAAGCTGTCCAAAGATTTCACCACTATATTCAGCTCCAAAAAACTACTATCATTTTAGATTGAAACCCCATGACTTATATCTTATCACGTCAATTGCTGGGGGGTGAATATTCAAAATGGATTATCATTTTGTAGGAATTTGATTTGGAATTTATCAAATCCAAGTCAAAGAAGTCTTTAGTTTCGGCAAAGCTTCTCTGTGACCTTCCCTCTGATAGTACTACAAATACGTCAGAACCATCAATTCCCAAAAAGTCTATGTTTCTTATCGGATCATCTGATCCTTGGTATGGAGATTTAATTATTTATATCCAAACTCAAACTTTTCGGCCTGATACCTCTCGCTCTGAACATCTAGTTATTCGATACCAAGCCAAAGATTATCTAATTGTCGGCGATACACTTTATCATCGTGGTGTCGATACAATTTTGAGAAAGTGTCTCACAAACAAGGAGGCAAAAAGGTTTTAAATTATTGTCATGCTAGGGCTTATGGTGGAAATTTATCAAGATATGCTACCGCGTAGAAGATACTCCGCGCCGGTTACTTTTGGTCTACCATATTTCGTGACTGTAATATCGCGGTCAGAAGTTGTCATGCATGCCAGATTTTTTATCGTAAAATCCACAAACTGCCAATGCCAATGTATCCTGTTGTCTTTGTAGGACCATTTTCGAAATGGGGTATTGACTTCATGACCTGTAACCCTCGTTCATCCAGGGGGCATGGTTATATTATTGTCACAATAGACTACTTTACCAAATGGGCTGAAGCGATGCCTACATTCAACAACACAAGACAGACAGCTGCATGGTTTTTATTTAATCATGTTATTGCACGGTTTGGGGTCCCACAGGCTATAGTTATAGATCATGGGAAACATTTTTGCAACCACATGATGGCTGAATTGACTGCCAAGTTAGAATTGTCACATGATAATTCTACTCCTTACTATTCACAATCAAAAGGATAGGTTGAAGCTATCAACAAGATTCTTAAACGTATGCTTCAATGAATGATAAGAGTTTGTAAAAGAAACTGGCATTTGATCCTGTACTCTTCCCTATGGGCGTATCGAACCTCAGTGAAAAACACAACTGAATTTACTCCTTTTCAATTGGTGTATGGTCTAGAAGCTATCTTTCCTATCCAATGTGAAATACCATCGTTAAAACTCACAATCGACTTGTTACTTGACACCTCAGAAGAAGAAGCATGTCTCCTTAACCTCATCCATCTTGATGAAACACGTCATGAAGCCCAATTGGCCAACGAAGCACATAAGAGATGTATAAAGGCACAATACGAAAAAAATGTTCGGCCTCACATTTTCTCAGAGGGCGACTTGGTCCTTATTTATGATCAAGAAGCTGATATAATAGGTACAAGAAAATTTGAGCCATTATGGCATGGCCCCTATATTTTCAAAGGAGTTATTGCTAAGGGTGCCTATGAGCTGGTTGATTATGATGGAATTCCATTGGCGTAGCCTAGAAATGGGTTGTATTTGAAACATTACTATGCTTAATCATGAGCATAGTAATATTTTGTATTATATTGTACATATATGTTGTTGATTTGCATTCACTATCTTAGTTTGTTTTTAGAGTTTTCTTGATGTTTGTAATTTGATTTACATTTCATCACAAATGTCTGAATCTTCGGAACCATTTGTTGGATATGCTGATGGTGCTAGTCGTAGTACACAGAATCTATCCTCTACAGCATGGGGCATTTTCGCTCTGAACGGCGAGTTAGTGAGTTTTCAAGGGATTTTTATTGGTAGATCGACGAACAATATCGCTGACTATAACGCATTGATCGAACTTCTCTCTAAAGCCATTTCATTTGGTATTAACCACATAATCATAAGGTTAGATTCACAACTTGTGGTATTAAAAATCACTAGTGTTTATACTGTTATAAATCCAAAACTGCATCGTTTGTTCCTAAGAGTTCGACTTTTGTAAAGACATTTTGATTTTATTCAATATCAACACATTTCCAGAAATTTGAACACATTAACTAATTCATTGGCTAATCAAGTTTTAGAAAGACATTTGAAACACATGTAAAGAAAACATTCACATCATTGAATAATATTGTACAATAAACATAGGAAAAAACTGAAATCATATAGATAGATAGTTATAGGCTTTTACAAAAAAAATTTCCCAAGACACATTGGTCATCTAACCTCAAAATGTATGCAAAATTTCAAAAGTAAACTAGTGGTGCTCATGGTAACATGATATAGATCTAATATCCTACGCAGTAACCACATCTAATGGTTAGGAGCACCAATAGTGTGTCGTTGTAGTCGCATGGGTAACTCTTCAATCCGACAATCCGGAATCCCAAAGGTCAACCCCTCTATGTGCTGCTGAAGCTCAGACAGAGTCTCAACTATATCAAGATCTTGAAGGACTGCTCTCCCGACAACTCTCTTTGTTGGCGCATCTACTTCATGCACTGGTTCCTCTACTGGTTGAAGACGACCAACATCTGCATTAGATCAAACATTTAGTTTAGTATTTGGAAAACATCAAAATAAGAAAACATTGTATAAACCTTATAAAAAAATATGGTCAAAACATTCTTACCTATTGCACCCCACTAAGCGCCTTTTGGTAATGCTAAATCTAAATCTCCTCAGAAATCAACGCCTGCGTATGCATACTCATCGATGGCAACAATCTGTCGCCAAAACTAGGTGAAGAACGCAGTCGAGAACATAATGGTCAATTGGCCTGCATGCCTACCCATGAGTTCTACCCATCTCTGCATCCACGGATCTCTAGGATTAGACATATCTAGTGTCACATGTTGTGGTTGCATCAGTGGAATACGTTCTAAGGCAAATGATATGAGGATTGAACCATAACTGAAGTTCTTCTTCCTTCCTCCCTTTTCTTTGTTCATTTGTTCTTTTATTTGAGAAAGTACAACTTTAGACCAGTTGAAGATTTTTGGCTCTATACACTCTAGTGCATACTGCATATACGATCTATTCGCTACATGTAGTGTAACCGTGCCGACAAGTTTTGCGATTGTGAAAAGGATAGTTCTCAAAGGAAAATCTCTAACATCTCGGATGTTTATCTTTCCATATTTTCTTGGCTCTGCCCTTGGATAATAATGTTGCAAAACATAATCTCTCATTGTCTCTCCTCTAAGAATTGTTCCTGAGAGGGAAATAGGCAAGCCTCTCCTCAACAAACCTGTGATAAAGTATACATCCTTGACTGTTATGGGAACCACTTGGTTCTTAATATGAACTGCCTCGATAGCTAGATCCCATGCTCAAACTAAGAACTCCAAGGGTTCTATTTGTTGCCTCATCCCTGACAACCAGAAGTATTTTAGTAGTCCACAATCTCTTAGGGCTCTTATTGTGCCCAGATCATTTAGGGAAATCATATCCTATTCTTCATTTTCTCTTTCCCTCCATGTAATTGTCATTGTAATCCAATGGAAACCTAAAATACAACTATAAGAACCATTAGATTCTATTCAATGCAAAAAATTGGGCAAATTTTGGGCATAATGAAAAAAACAAAAATGTAGATTGCGCCCAACGCAGGCTCTAGCAAGAGACAGTGCACTGTGTATGCAATTAGCCTTCAAATTAGCTGCTATGCAACGTAGGTTTTGACATCCAAGGGTGCATTGCCCTCTTTTGGAGTAGAATTTACCCTAGGGACCCCAAAACCCTAAAATTTGTAGAAATTGGAAATGAAATGATTTTGAAGGAAACAGGAGGTTGATGGCACTAACCTGGATCAAACGAAAACAAAATTTGTCCACAGAAACGATCACAATAAACAGCTGAAGTTCGGGGACAAAATCAGGTTCAGAGCTCCAAAATGCAAATGGTAACTTTGGAATGGTAAAATGAATAGTAAAACTACTTTTAATAGTCATTTAATTATTTGCAAATTACATTTATTGATATGAATATAGTTTTATTATGTTTCTTATCACAAAATAGGTACATTTAATCCATTTGATCTTGTTCTAAATAGGCTTTACAACTGATGAAAGATTAGTCGTGCAGATTTATTTCAAGAATGATTTGACCACAAAGCATATTTTTTCTCCTTTTTTTTCGAGCTTTGTTAAAAAAAAAAAAGGATTTGAAGCACACTTTTATCTCTTTTTCAAGCTTTGATAACAATGAAAAAGGAATCCCTAGAGTCTTGTTTTAGCTCTTTTTAGACTCCTATAATATGAAAAGATTGTTGAGCACTTGTCTTTTGGAGCTCGTAAAAGTAAATGAATCGATATCTACTCAGTATAAGTTTAACGTTTTTACGGACTTAGATAGATTACTTACGAAAAAGGAATACCTTGGTCAAACATGACCAAAGAGGTTCCCTCAGATATTATTTTACACTTTTTTGGATCTGAGCAACAAATTTACGAAAAATTACTTATGGATTTTTCTTTCGTCCTCTTTTTCAAACTCTCTAAATATGAAAAAGGATGAGGCTCTCACTATCGTTAAGATTTTTAAAACATAAAATAGTGACAGACTTGTCGATCATGGCAAGAATCAAGTTTCATTCATCGCTAGACTCATTAAGTTATTAAATAGTGATACATTGTTCACCCGAAGGGTTGAATTATAGATCAAGAATATGTTATCCTCCTCAAGCTTGTTAAAAAATAAAGAGGTACTGGTCGACAAATGACTGGGGAAAATTTGGGAAAGTGAGCAGAACTTTTTATGGTAGCAGGTCGCTCTTGAACATGACACTTCACTCCATCACTATGACTGTCACTTCACTCCATCACTATGACTGTCTAGGAGAAGTCATCCAGTGAATACTCATCCTTATGCAATACTCATAAACCTTCATACTCATGATCGTCATCCCTGAAAATTGCTATATCAAGTCATACCTTTGTCTATGAAATCAGTAACTCCCGTTTCGCAATAAGGTGGCTTCCTGTTGATGAAAATTAATTATGCAGGAAGGTCACTTAGAAACATCTGATTCTAGTACCATGAGGCTTGTTATAGCATCGACAAGATCCTCACTTCTAGACCTTTCACTAAAAGATTTTGTTTGGTGTTGGACATAAAATAATCTATTCACGCCTTATGAAATGTACTGCAGTACCTTGAGGGCCATTAACATCAATTATGGTTCTCTCGCGTTTGTTAAGAAATCACATCATTGGCTAGTAATCAAACGATGTCTTACCATGCTCGACTACAAATAATATATTTGCATGGCTAGACTTGTACCCGAATGATCAAGTGAACAAGATAATAAGACCCTGGAACTAGTTTCATCCATCCAGGCTATGATTTCAGGATTGTTGTACACATCATCTGTACAGTGACCTTACATACAGATCATCATCCGAACATGGGCCTATATCTATAGGCATGTATGTATTGGGAAAAATTCCAATGTAGACAACTTTATGAATTATGTACATGTTATTAGATTGTTTATGTGTTGAAAATGGGAATACATACCCTTAGTAATTAGTGATCAAGGAGGATATATCATGATGTAATGTATTGTAAGATTGATGCAGGTCGTCACTCCACTTCATCTCCAGCCCATCACAGTGTGAAGCATCTTAATCAAAATATTGTTATTATTATTCTGACTTCATGCTTTAGGGGGCAATTTTTATAGGTCAATTTGGGCACCATTCCCAATGACCCGGTTAACTGGAAATCATCTCCAGGATCAATGGATAGGGTCTATCAACGCCTATCATTTCAGTTTCTACATGCCCTAAGACAAATAACAAGACAAATCATACATGACTTCCTTTTGCAAAGGTTTTCAAGATTTGAAGTTTATAATATATCATATGAGAGCTCACCAACGTTGCCTCTAAATGGACTAAGTGTGTTGCATATGTAGGTAGCCCCACTCAAGGCTAATCTGCAAAGCACTTCCTAACACTCATAGGTGCGTTGGTCACATTGGGAGCGAAATTCTCATTGTTCTGGAATCTCGACTTGGACAGTGCCTTCTAGAATAGTTCACATGTGTCAAAATTCGAATCCATGTGTCCATTTGACATCTCCAAGATTGGGAACATGCATTGCCTATTATTATAAAGTCATTGATTATAAAACTACCTTTAGCTCCTCTATAAATTGAGCACAAATCTTAGTGTTTTGTAAGGAAGAATTTGAGTAGAGAAATGCTAGTGGAATTTCAATTGAGGAGTTGATTTATGTAACATGTTGCTGGAGAGATCTGCATTGTGATGAGTCTGGGATGCTACTAGAGATGATCACTTCAAATCAATCACTGGGTTGTAACCTCCCCTTCTATCCATTAATAAAGATTGCTTCTTACTTTCCCACATATGTATCTGTATAAGCTCATGTTTTCCATATTATGAATTCTTATCTGATATATATAGTTTATGTTTCATTGATTTAACTGAATAACTTGAATAGACATCTGTATTATTACTATATTTTGTTGTTTAGTGTTCATCTTTGTAGGAAATATTTTCGAACATATAGCTTGGATTTGAAGTTGCATGAAGAGCGACAGAAAGAGAATAGAAATCGCTTGGACTCCAAGTAAGTTCTTTGATCTGTTCTGTGTGTCTATTTATAGTTAGGAAAAGTAGCTGCAAAGTATTTAATCTGTTGTTCTAGATAAGCACCTATCTAGGGAATAATGTTTTATCCATAATTCATAATTCCACATAATAATATGAAAAGGAAAATTCCAGTCTGGGCCTCTCAAGATAGGTGTTGAAGAAATATTTTCCTTGAGTTTATCAAATGCATCTTGACAGTCATCATTCCAATGAAATTCAGATTCTTTGGTCAGTAATTTAAATAATGGAGAGCCTACCTTTGTAAATTTTTCCACAAACCTTATTTAGTAACCTGCATGTCCAAGGAAACTATGAACTCCCTTTTGATTGGTTGGTGGAGGCAGCTTTAAAATAACCTCAATCTTTGCTGGATCGACCTTAATTCCTGTAGCAGAAACATGATGACCCAAAACAATACCTTCAGTCATAATCATAAAAAAAATTTCATTACTTAACGAAATATTAGCTTCTATACATCTCTGCAAAACATTTTCAAGATTATGTAAAGCTTCTTCAAAAGTATCACCCCATAACTATAAAGTCATCCATATAAACTTATACGTAATCATGCAAAAGATCATAGAAATGCTCCGCCCATTGAAATGTGGCTGGTGCATTGCATAGACCAAATGGTAATAATTTGTATGCATAGGTACCCCAGGGACATGTAAACGTTGTATTTTCCTGATCCTCAAGGGCTATCCTAATTTGATTGTATCCTCTTAATTCATCCAGGAAGGAAAATTACTTTTCCCTACCAGAGTATCCAGTACTTGATATATAACTGGTAAAGGGAAATGGTATTTTAATGTAGCTTTGTTCAATTCCCTGTAATATACACACTCGCCATTTACCATTTTTCTTGGGGACAATGACTAGTGGGGATACCCACTAGCTATCTCAGATAGGATAGATGAATCCTACATTTAACAATTTTTGTAATTCATCTTTTACAATTTCCCTTAATGCAGGCTTCATCCTCCTTTGTGGTTGTCTCACAGGCCTAGCACTTTCTTCTATATAAATGTGATGAATGCATGTGTTTCGGTGAATTCCTCTCATATCAGTATATTCCCATGCAAATGTATCTGAATTTTTTTCAATGTTTGAATTAATTGCTTTTCTTTTTCATGAGTTAAGGCATAATTAATTTTTAAAGATTTTTCACAAAAAATTTCCACTACCTTACTCCCCCATTCAGACATTGAATATGCAGGAAATGCAGATAAGAGGGTTGAATGTAATTTAGAAGCTGAACTATGTTCATAAATATCCTGCAGATCAGTAATGATATCTAAATTATGACTAGACAGTCCTTCTAAATGCTGCGGAAATCAAGATTAGAAATACAACAATTTATCAGATTTTCCTTAGAATTTTCCTTAAGACTCATGACGTGGGCTATTGTTAAAACTGGCTGGGTACCTTTTGAATCATGTTCTTCTTCTTCTTCAACCAAATGTGTGTTTTATAATCTCAAGAGGGTTTTAATAGGGGGATACAAGTTGATATGTTTTGTTTCAGCCCCATGAGCGATAGTCATGTTTCCAGATCTACACCCTATGTATGCATCATCCATGGCTCACCATGGTCTCCCCAATATCAATGGGTGCCCTCCCAAGTTAGTTTTAGTGTAATGTTCCCAATTTTAGCCTCAAGCTAAAATGGAACATTATAGTTGCATATTTTCATTTTTTTGAATAGAAGTGGGTAAAGTGACCCATTCATGTAATAAAAAGGAATAAAATCCCTTACAATGTGAAAAGGGATCATCATGGAGCTGGATTTCACACCCTCATGTGTGAAAGAGGTTAAAATGCAAATGGACAAGGCCTAGTTGACCAAGTCAAACTACGTTGGCATGAGTTGGAAAGCACTAAGTGGGACAGTGCAATTTTAGTGGAGGAATATTCCATGGGGAGGACACTTCGTTATGTTTAAAAGAGGAGCAAGGTAGCCCATTGAAATTATCTTGGATCATTGTACATTAAAGTCTTAGAGACTTGTTGTTGCCTCTTGTTGTTCAGAAAAGCTACAGTGCCTTCGAGCACGAGGGAGTCCTGTTTAGGATTTCCTCTCCTTCTTGAGGAGCTCAGGAAGGATTTCACTCATCCTCTATATTCCGGCATCCATGCCATACCATCGGCCTACTCCATCAGCGCAGTATCTATAGCAAATTATTGTGCAGTGTTGCAGGGTGTTTCTGGGGAGGTTTCTTACAACACCATTTCGAGATGATCTTTCAGAGGAGGGAGGTTCTTTAATTCCGGGAGGTTAGTGAGGATGGATCTAGAGCTTATTCCACTATCTTTGGTTGAAGGCCAACCACCACCATCAGTTATAGTGCAGAACCTCTCATAGACTGCATTCTTGTTGAGGCATATTTGCAATGAGGGTGTTGCAGATATTTCAGAGGGTGAACTCTCTTGTGTCAGGATCAGCCTGACATTTGGGAGAATAATTTGAGAAAGGCACATCATCAGATATGGCCATTCATCTTTCTCCATTCCACTCCACATATTGAGTTGCTGCAGCTACCCAGCAACTCCGGCATTTTGACAGTTTTGCATATTTCAGCTAATCCTCCTAGGATTGACTTGAGGTAGTGATTGGGAGCTTAGATATTCTCTCCCAATGATGTATGAGCCATGTATATGCAGGTCTATGATTATTTTCACTCAGTACAACAATCTCCCTTCTATGACTGTGTAGTCCCTATTCATGGGCATTCTGCTATGGACCAACACTTTGTATTTTGGCATATGTTTTCATGGAAGGCTTCTTGCCTTGTTCTTTTGATGTTCATTGGATCATTTTCTTATGATATTCATAATAAAATGGCTCAAGGGTTTTCATACATTTTGGCATAATTTTTATTCACTGTTATTTCCAGTTTATGTCTTTATATTGTTGTAGCTGCATTTTTGGGTTATCTTGAAAAATTCCCAATCTTGTTGTATTCCCTCTTGGGAACATTGTCCCTTGACATCACACTATAGACAGAGTCTGATAGTGGGCTAGGAAGCCTCTGGAGCTCATCCTTCTTACTAAGGGTGACAAATCCAGTAAATTCCCCCTTAGTCTATCTCTGGAATAGATTTTCTTGTCGATTGACAATGTTTCTGAAAAAGGAACATTACAGTGGTATCAGAGCATAATCTTGGCTCAGCTTGTGGATCGTCAGCCAAGATTCCATCTAAGAATAAGAGGAATACTTCACTTTGTGGAGAAGAGAAAAGGAGATGAGCTAGCCAAGCTTCTCCCTAAATCCACCTAGGGCTTTCATGGGAGACATAAGCAAAAGAGAAGGGAGAGATTTGAAGAATCTCCACAAGGGTTGAAACAGAGACAAACTCTAGGGTTTCTGATGAGGAATGTGAACATGCAGTCACATCCTTTGATGCATAGCACAGTCACATGTGTAGCTTTGTCGTGGGAAATATGGGAAAGAAGGATAGGTGATCAAGAGGAAAACTCTTGGTGGTTTTCTGAGAAAGTATGAGTCTCAAAATCCGGCATTCAGAGATCATCTCAATTTCATGGATTTTTGCAAGTCTAAGGTGAAGGGGAGCTAGCAGCAAGATAGAATTGTTCTATCTACTTTTGGAGGTTCACCTACATGTTCAGCCAAAGCATGGGTAGAAGAGCTGAAGACTATGTTGCAGCAGCACAAGGTTTCCAAAGGAGATGCTATCATATTTGCAGTGCTGCATTTTAGAGGTAAGACCTATGCATGGTGGATATTTGAGTCATGTTCCTCAAAGAATGCAAATACTTCTTCCTATTTTAGGTTCATTAGAACAATGATGGAGGATTTGGTGGGAGAAAATATGAAACACATGTAGAGAAACAAACCAAGACTTTTCATGTAAAGGGAGGAAACATAAACTCAGAACATTGTTGAGAAGGCTGACATCTTGCATCATACCTTGTTGGAGGAAAGGTATCCATCTCATATTCTTGAACAAGAGAGCATGGAGCTCTCTTTTTCAAAAGGAGATCAAATTTTGGGAGAAGTTTCCCCTACATGCTGATGAGAAGGAGGGCAGCTGCGCTGGTATAGCTAGAGTTGATCCAGTACCTCATGTAGGGGAAAGAGGAGCTCTTGCTCCACATAGATGGATTCTTGTGTTTTTGCAAGAAATTCCCCAGGATCTCCCATGTAGATATCAAGGCACAACTCATGGTACATCTATGCCATTGGTAGTAGGGTGCAAAGCTATGGAGATAGAAGGAGGAGATAGGGAGGATGGTCAGCATCATGTGATGATGAGCACAGACCCTGTCTATTTTATGAAGTTGATGCACCTAAGATGATGATTGGATTGCGCAGTGGAAGCATGGAAGGTTTTATCCATTCATACATTTAGTCATCTCTTGATGATGGTGTCTCACTGCATGGAGAAATTACACCAAGGAGACCACTAGATCAGCAGAGGAGGTTGGATGCTCCACATTTGGGGACCTCACACCTTGATTTCAGGAGGGTGGAACCCTTGGAAGAGTTCAAAATAGCACAGAGAGTTTGGGATAAACTCAAAGAGGAGGGAGACACTCTCTCATTTTTCAGCATCACCCACTCTCATCAGTTATACTGCGCTGATATAGTTGCTGCAGAGATGGAGGATAGCATCTTCATGATGCAGGATGGATGTTCCATAGATTTGGTGAGAGATATGATACTTCCTTTGAGGAAGGACTCTTTCATGCATTGGAGTAGATGGAGGCCACTCATGCTTACATTTCCCAGGATCGAGATATTCTTTGGAGGTGATAGTCTCTCATGGGAGGCTCATTTTCAGAGAGCAGCATTTCTATTTGAGCATGAGTAGCTACATGTCGGGCATGGTAGCAACTTGGAGGATGGATTTGGCATGGGGGATGTCAAAGTAGTAGGCAGCAGCGTGAGGGGAGCACTTTATTGCAGAACACCAGCGCTGTCTACATGGAGGATTGATCCAGGATGGAGGAATCAGCTTTGGTTGAGTGTTCCCAGGATCTTGGTGCATGCATGATTCTTGATGACCAGGAGGATGATGATAGATACATGGTTGATAATATGGTCATCTATTATTATGGCAAGATCTTCTTGGCTAGAGTTTCTAGTCTCAAGGAGAATTGTTTTTGCATACAGCACATGAGGACTTCCTAGCTATGCACTTGGATGCATACTTTGCCTTGCTAGAGGATTCCACTTGGGAGAGCATTCATCATGACTTATATCAACATATGGAGAGATGCATAGCCCGATTGATGATGGAGAGGACATCACAACCACTTCCCTACCCATTGGAGGTGAGGGAGAATTTCCAGTTGAACCATTTCAGCTCAAGAGCTCAAGTGCATGAGGGAGAAGGTATAATTTCATATTTTGTATTGTACTTCTTTTCCTTGTTTGAGCAGCATGATGTATCAAGAGGGCTTGCACCTTCTTGCATATTATATGAGGATGTACTTGCAGCAATTTTTAGCAGAAAAATTGGCCAGTCTTATGGTGGGTTGTGGAGGAGGCCACATGCTTCTTGGTATGCACCATTGGCACTTATTTGTAATTTCATGATTCCATCTCATGAGATGTTTATGGTAGAAAAAAAATGGCTGGGAATCCACCTTTTATTTTCTATTTTGATGCAGACAAGAGGTGCACTGCGTTGGTCCCATAAGAGAAGCAATGACCCACTCTCTAGTTGTCTTGTGACAGCTTGTTTACATTACATTATGTTTCCTTTTATTGATGATGCTATACATTCACGGGGAGAATTATTTGAGAGTGTTCTATATGATGGGACAGCCCATTGGGAGCATGATTCTCCCTATTATGCATGTTTTATGTTGCAGGAGATACCATGGGCAAACCATGATTGCCATATTGCTACATTCCTCTTCATGTGGACGAAGCCACTTGGAGAAATTGAGGAGGCTTTCATGGCTGAATATTTTGATGGGGAGCTTGGGCCACTCTTGGAGGCCATACCATTTCAGCCCAAGGATAGAGGAATCCCCATATGTACTACAAAGGGAGAGAAGAGCTTAGTGGGATGAATCAACAAAAATCTCCATTTAGCCCCATTACATTGCACAAAACTGGGGGCAAGATTTTCATATGATAGCATGGGTGAGGAGATCATCAGTGGGACTATATTCTCCCATGAATTTCATCACTCCTACCTTGAGGAGGCCATAGTTCAGCAGGAGGATTTCCACTACACCTTATATCTTTCCATGAGGAGCATGATTTTCAATTTGCATACTTGGGAGAGAGCATTGGAGGACAGATTTATTGCAGCATATTTGAGCAGTGGTGGGACCATGGATGAGGAGGCCACAAGAGAAAAAGGAGGAGGAATTTTCTTCTCTCTATGTAGTTTCTTGAGGACAAGCAACATGTGGGAGGGGAGGACTGTAATGTTCCCAATTTTAGCCTCAAGCTAAAATGGAACATTATAGTTGCATATTTTCATTTTGTTGAATAAAAGTGGGTATAGTGACCCATTCATGTAATAAACAGGAATAAAATCCCTTACAATGTGAAAAGGGATCATCATGGAGCTGTATTTCGCACCCTCATGTGTGAAAGAGGGTAAAATGCAAATGGACAAGGCCTAGTTGACCAAATCAAATTGCGTTGGCATGAGTTGGAAAGCACTAACTGGGACAACGCAGTTTTAGTGGAGGAATATTCCATGGGGGAGGATAATTTTAGAGGAAGGAAGGTGGAGACTTCATTATTTTTAAAAGAGGAGCAAGGCAACCCATTGAGATTATCTTGGATCATTGTACATTCAAGTCTTAGAGACTTTTTGCTGCCTCTTGCTGTTCAGTAGAGTTGCAGTGCCTTCGGGCACGAGGGAGTCCTGTTTAGGATTTCCTCTCCTTCTTGAGGAGCTCAGGAAGGATTGAAATCATCCTCCATATTCCAACATCCAGGCCATAGCATCAGCCTACTCCATCAGCGTAGTATCTTTAGCAGATTATTATGCAGTGTTGCAGGGTGTTGCTCGGGAGGTTTCCTACAACACCATTTCGAGCTAATCTTTCAGAGGAAGGAGGTTCTCTACTTCCAGGAGGTTATTTGGGATGGCTCCAAAGCTTATTCCACTATATTTTGCTGAATTCCAACCACAACCATCAGTTACAGCGCAGAACCTCTCATAGACTATGTTCTTGTTGAGGCATATTTGCAGTGAGGGTGTGGCAGATATTTCAGAGGGTGAACTATCTTGCGTTGAGATTAGCCTGAAATTTGGGAGAATCATTGGATAAAGGCACATCATCAGATTCATCCATTCATCTTTCTCCATTCCACTCCACATATTGAGTTGCTGCAGCTACCCAGCAACTCCGACATTTTGACAATTTTTTATATTTCAGCCAATCCTCCTAGGATTGACTTGAGGTAGTGATTGGGAGCTTACATCTTCTCTCCCAATGATGTATGAGCCATGTATATGTAGTTCCGTGATGTCTTTCACTCAGTACAGCAGTCTCCCTTCTATGACTGCACAGTCCCTATTCATGGGCATTCTGCTATGGAGCAACACTTTATATTTTGGCACATGTTTTCATGGAAGGCTTCTTGTCTTATTCTTTTGATGTTCATTGTATCATTTGCTGCTGATATTCATAATAAAATGTTTCAAGGGTTTTCATACATTCTGGCATAATTTTTATTCACTGCTATTTCTAGTTTATTTCTTTATATTGATGTAGCTACATTTTTGGGTTATCTTGAAAGATTCCCAATCTTGTTGTATTCCCTCTTGGGAATATTGTCCCTTGACAACACTCTATAGAAAAAGTATGATAGTGGGCCACGAAGCCTCTGTAGCTCATCCTTCTTACTGAAGGTGACAAATCCAGTAAATGCCCCTTCAGTCTATCTCTGGAATAGATTTTCTTGTCGATTGACAATGTTTCTGAAAAAGGAACATTACATTTAGGTTGAAGAACATAAAAATCTGTAGGGTACTCCCAAGAATCCAATGAGATGATAATTTCTTCTAAAATCCCCTCTGGCTTTACCTTAGACCTATCTGTTAATTCTAACATGGTAGGAGTGGGTAATAAGTCAAAGGATCCTATATGAGATAAAGTTTCCATAGTCATCACATTGATGGCTACACCTAAATCAATAAAAGTGTTCTTTATGGGGTATCCATTGATGAAGGTGGTAACCATAGGGATTCCATGATCCACGTATTTTTCAGTAACAAATTTGGTAGACATCAAAATTGCAAGCTTTCCACCTACTTGAATTGTTGAGGGTTCTTTCTTTTGTCTCCCTAGTTTCTTGGTACATAGTTCCCTCACTGTTTTGGCATATATTAGGATGTCCCTTATTGCTTGCAGTAATGGGATATTGATGCACATATTTATCAGTTCAGACACGAGATCAAATTCGGTCTGTTATGTTTTAATTTCCATTTCCAACCTCTCTGGAAAAGGAGGTTAGACTATATGAGATGAGGAAGGATTTTGTGGCCTTGAGGTGGATATATTTGTTGATTCAGGTGTGATTTCCTCTTTAGGCATCTCTAAGGTATCTTCCTCTACAATATCCTCAATTATTTCAGACTAAGTCACCACTTTTCCCGACTAAGGTTGATTTCTTGTAGCTGTAGAGGTAATTCCTACAACTGTACATGAACAGACATTTCCTACAGATACACAAGAAATTCCTGTAACATAGCGTCAGAAACTTCCTACAACGGCTGAGGTGCAATAAATTAGGTAGGAAAGGTGGGGTAAGTGACCAATCCAATTTTGTGAGTGGATCAGACGGTTTTATTGTTGGGATTAGACACTGGTTGAGCAGGAAGCTGTGTGGGATGAGGTTGATTTGGTGGGGCAGTTAATTGAAGTTTTTATTGTGGTTGTATCATTTCTTTCGGTGTGGGTTGTGAATAAAAAATTTGAGTTGGGAAAATTTGTGTAGTAGGATAAGAATAGCTCCCCCACCAAGGATGTTGAGGAGGCCAAGGCTACCAGGGAATTGAAACATTCCACATCTAATTTTGAGCATAATGAAATTGAAAATTTGACTATGACATACATGCAGGACGTGGCTGCCATGGTCTCTGAGGTGCCATTGCATAAAGTGCATTGACAACTCCTTGATCTGCTATGTATGCTGCTTTAATTTCAGGCAGAGAAGAACTTTGAAAAATCCTCAAAGAGATGCTCAAACTATGATATTATTTGGGAATCTCCTACTCTAAGTTGAACTATGAGTTCTTGTTAGGTGAAGAAAAATACCCAATGCAACCACGCAAGCAGTTGGATTCTTGACCAAAGAATACATTTGACTTCTTCAAGCATAAACACAAATTTGAAACATGACAAATCATCATAATAGCTGAAATCAATCCTTATGTTCATGATCAAAACAAAGCCTACCTTCACTAATAATTCCAACATATTTATCCATGGATCTTCGATATTATAAAATATTTCTTCTTGTTGATCAGTTAAAAGAAAAGGACAACTTGTCTCTAAAACTGATTATTGTTTTATAATTTCAAACTGTTCATTTTCAAATGGAAATATAACCAATTTATCATCTTTCCTACTATCCTTTTCAGTGAAAACATTCTCACCTCCTTGAACATTTTCAAATAGAATGGTGGAATCCTGTATCTCTAAAGTTTCATTATGATTCTCAAAAGGATCAATAACAACTATCTGTCCCTCACTATATTTCTCAAATATCAAATCATGGTTAGTACATACAAGTAGTAACTCTTCATTTGAAATTGACTTACTGCTATCTTGGATAATGGGTCATGAAAAAATTGAAACATTTTAATGCACACAATCTCAAAATTCTTATTTTCACACATTCCTTCATGATACAAAGACTCAAAAAAAGACTGATTTGAAAAACAAATTGATTGAGTATCCTCATATATTTCCTGATCATATGAAAACTAAAAACATTGTCGAATGTCTTCATAAAACTCAAGAGAATGAACATGACTACTAACATTAATATTCATATCTATTTCATCTTGAAGCAAGGGAGAAGTTAATGTTTGTTGGGATTAATCTTGTATATCCAGGCAACTAGTCTCTACTAGTTCTTCTTGATGAGAAGACAACTCATACAAAGATTCAATATATTTGATGTCAAAAGCTTGATTTGCACATAAGGATTCTAAAAATGAATGAGTTGATTTTTTTTTTGAGTGGTTGTCCTCATTATCATGATCATGAGAAAATTGATCAACTTATTGTATGTCTTTATCACCCGCGGAAAAAGGAACATGACTATTCTCAATAAGATCTTGATCAGTTTTGTTTTCATCGAAGGGAGAAAATGTTATTTGTGGAAAAGTGTCCTAATTAATGTTAGCCTCTTTCGTAAAGGCAATTATAAATCCAAAAATACATAAATTAAATAATGGAAAGTTAGGATAAATATATTTATTAAATTAGAATATTTAATAAATATTAGAGATACTTAGAAATAGTATTTTGTTAGTAAAAATAGGACTCTAGAATAGAGTCGTTTCCTAGGCTCTAAAATAGGAATAAAGTTAGTAGAATGGTTAGAAGGTCATTTATTGTAAATGGACACTTGTTGGTTTTCCAAGTGATCCATAACTAGATTAAGTTAGAAAATAGAGCTTATAAATAGGTTAGTTTCCTAATTTCATTGTGTGGTAGTGAGAGTGAGAGTTTACGTTTGTAAACTCCTACAATTTGTAATGTAATCTCTTTTCATGATCAATAAAGTTATGTGTCTGAAGACACTTCTGAATCTACACGTGGTATCAGAGCACACGGTTTTTCACTTTGGGATTGAGAGACTCTATGTATGGGCGCTCTGAAGTTTGTGACCTTGCCTAGGACCTGCAGTAGCGCATCGCCTTTTGAGATCTAGACGTTCATATTCCTAGTGCCTATGATCCTTTTCTTGATGCAAATTCTGAAGAAACCTGAGTTTGAAAATAGTATTTTTGGTGAGCGCTCGCTGCTGTCCGGATAGCGTGAGATTTTTGAGAGGGATGGTGACAGTGTGAAGAATGCTAAGAGGAAAGGGGTAGCAAATGAGCAAGCAGATGAAAATTGTGGAGAATTGAAGTGGCAAGCGGATTGTACAGCTTGGAACGTGAAGGTCGAAAGCTGAAATTGGAGCAGCGTTGAGTGGCAAGAAATTGGTGCAATCTTGAGTCCGCTTGCGATGGTGAATGGTAGTATGGACGTAGATTGCCAGAGTCTATAGAACGTTGAAAACAAATTGAGAGCACAAGAAATCTGCTGTAGGTATGAGCGGATATTGATTTCCAAACAGTGTTGACATTGGATCCTCATGTGAAGAGCTTGCTGGTTGTTGTAAGATTGGATGGGAGTACTATAACTTTCAAACTGTGTACTTTGTAATTTTTTTTTATTATATAACGGTGGTTCACTATTCACAATTGTGCTATCAGAAAAAAATAGCAGCGTAGCCTCAATGCAAAGGCATTCCAAATCGGTATCTGTTTAGTT
Organism: Pinus albicaulis; assembly: GCA_034641835.2. NCBI lineage: Eukaryota > Viridiplantae > Streptophyta > Pinopsida > Pinales > Pinaceae > Pinus > Pinus albicaulis. Next base: position 24,102,600 of record MU968382.1, on the reverse strand, counting down.
AAATTTGTAAGTTGAGGGGAGTCATATATACCCAACGCTGCCTGCCTAACGAGAATCCCATTAATGATAAAATCTATGCTAGAATTTGAATCAGAATGACGCATCTCCCTTAATTATGTGTTTTGGTTTGATAACACGAAAGGCTAATAGGAATAGAGACCCTCAGGTCTATATATTAATGGCATGTGCTCATTTTGTTTTTACACAGGTTTTACCATAGAATTATGGAAGTGCACGGGTTGCACTGGTCGATATTCGTTTAGATGGCACAGCAGAATTTGATAGACGTGGTCTGACAGATTTATGCAATCACTCAGCGTTCAATTGCAAACGACAGAGCTTCAGATTATGCAAATCGACTGTTTGGTATTAAAAAAACTACCAGTGTAGAATTCTCAAAGTAGAGTAAAGGCAGAATGAAATCCGAAATGAAATTGAACCTAGAACACCGATGATATCCTGGCCCTAAGCTGCTACATCAGTTGCAATAAGAAAATCAACTTCTTGTTTTCTGAATTGTTTGAGGGCATTAAGCCGTTGTGCGTATCGATCTTCAGATTTAGCAGGTAAGTTTGAAGCCATCCAAACCCTTCTTGACCACATTGAATATGAAGATATTAATTTCAGTAAAAATCTGTTCAATGCCATTATTCAACATTATGGGAAATTTGGTATGCTAGAGGAAACAATCGATATTTTTCATAGAATTCCAAAGTTCAATTGCAGGCTGAATCCACAAATCCGATAACCTGATTGGCTTTGTCTTAGAAAGCTAAAGCTTCTCTTAAGTAACTAATGTTGCTCTTTCTGCTTTCTCCGATTCTTTCATTGCTGCAGAGCATTTGTGGGATTTAATCTTCTAAATCTTCTGAATCTAAATAGTTTTTTAGCCAAATTGCAGTTTTTCTATATACAGATTCAAAAGCTTTCTTGTATAGCTCTACTTTTCCAGTTGTGATTGTAATGGTAAGGGCATTTTTCCATTACAAAGTATAAATCTGGTATCTTTTATGGAGGAGGTGAAGTTGAATGCTGACTTCAAGCCACAGTTGGTTCTTGAAGGAGTGGCTCTTCATTGAAAAGTCGGAATAGGTTAAGAAAATGGTGGATTGCTGAAGTTTTTCAGCGACTGGTTTGAAAACCCTTTTCATATTTTATTTTCAAATTTGAGTCTTAATTGCGCGTGCTGCCAGCCTTAATTATGGTACATAATCTTTTTACACAAGCTTGAGGAAATTTTGTTTAAAATTTTTCCAAATTTTTTTCAAAAGGTGTCATAATTTTCCAAAGTTTTTTTTTTTTTTTTTTTTAAAGGGGTCATAGTTTTCCAAAGTGAGAAGTGATATTCTAAGAAGGGAGGAGTGACTTCATAATGTTAATTCCATTATTTTAATGGAAATTATGTAAAATCATGATTATAAAGGCTCTTTAAATATTGATTGGGGAGAGATAGGGAGTGGCAAAAATATTTTTGTGAAGGGAGTCATAAGGGTGAAGATTGTCATTGATTTTGTAATAAGGGTGATGTTTATATTTGTATTTGGAGAGATAAGATGTTTATTGTAAATTTGGAGGGATAAGTGTTTTGTATTTGGAGTGATCTGTGGAATTTTTTAGAGCAATTCATTGTAATCCAAAGTATTGGTTTACTTTGAGAGAGATTGAGTCGGTGAATATCCAGATTTTGAAGACAAATTGCTTCTAAAGGTTGTGAGCTTGCCATATTCATTACTTGAAGGTGGAGATTTATTATGTACTCAATATTTAATAAAGATATCATTTTTTGGTGTTGATGTGTCCTAGATCCACCCGATTATGAATAAGGGGATCTTAGGTACACCATGTGTGCTTGCGATCGCACATGTTTTTTATGGCTTCATGTTGTTGTTTTTGATTTGTGTCTAGTTGTGACACATCAATAATTTCATTTAATATCACATACATAAAATTCAATACAAGCAAGCACAACACATAAGCTGCAACGAAGGAAATTAAGCTCAACACATGCATTTATGTAACTACAACATATAATCAAAGATTGTCTACATCAGCATTCTACATCAAACAAAAAATTCATTTAGTCAAGTTAATGCTTTTCAAAGCAAAGTCTACATCAACGTTCTTGCAAATCCATTTAAAGAACTTGTAATCAAATTCATTGATTTAAGTGAATCATTAAAAATTCATTGTTAATGAATTTTTAAGAGAACAAGTGAATCATTAAAATCATTGTAAGCTTTCTTGGGTGCATTTTCAACACTATTCGATACCCTTCCTTTACGCAAATTCAAGTGAGTGCATGAGTTTTTAAATCAAACAAGCAACAAGTTCCCATCTCCTGCAAGCGAGCGTGAGTATTCATTGAAGAAATTTTCATCAATTCAGTACAAAGATCAAACCATCAAGCGAGCTAGCGTGAAGTTCATTGCAGCAACCATCAAAGAAACCAAACAAGTTAAAACAATCAAGCAAGTTGAGATCGACATCAAGCGAGCATGGCTATTCATTCAAGTGAGCGTGAAGTCATCAAGTAATTCAAGTGAGTGCTTAAACAAACGCGATCATCATCAACTGAGTGTGAATCCCAGAGTTTAAGCAAGTGTTCCAAGCAGGCGCAATAAGCAACAAATCAAGCGAGCGTGCCACATTCCAGCGAGCCTGTCATTCAAGAGAAACAGTTCAAAGTACAACATCTACAACAAGAGAGCCTGATTTAAAGAGCGCAAGTTAAAATGGCGCAACATATTCAGTTGTTAAACATTCTTCACAGTTTGATCATCTCCAGTAATGAAGACATGGTGCACATCAGCAAAGAAACTATTGCTGATCTTTCACGACATCTACAACAAAAACATGAAACTATCGAGTTTCTTCAACTCGAGTCACAACTTCAAAGGATTGAATTGAAAGAAAAGAGTGATACTTTCAAGTCTTTGAACCATCTGGATGATAAGTCCTTCATTCAAACAACTTCAAGTGTCGAAGTTGTTCTAGTTCCAATTTCTTCCAAGCCCATCATCAAGCCCTAGGAAGAAATTCAGAATAACAAGAATCGACAAGGCTTAGGATATGTCAATGATGACACCAACCTGCATATCCCAGATTATTCCAAGCCAATTAAGTTTTTCAGTGGAGGATTTCTTGCACAAATCACTTCAGAAAGTTCTGAGAAAGTTGCAGACAACCAGCAATGCATGCCACCCAAAGTTGCAGACAACCAAAATTGCACGCAACCTGAAGTTGAAGTTCAACTGACATGTTCTCATTGTCAAAGAACTGGTCATATGGAAGATCAATGTTTTGATCTCCATCCTTGTCACCATTGTGGCAAGACTAATCATTCCTCAGAAAAATGTCGCAATCAACAAAAATCAGCCAGATTGAAGATACATTATGAATGGATCGACCCTTGGAAATGGTCATCCACAGTCAAATGATTGTCTCAGTTCTACAATCGCATAAAATCACACATAGTGCAACCAACAGTGCAAATATGATGGTACTCTCATGCAGTTAAAGGGGTGAGTACACCAGTGTCAAACTACTACACCTAAAGGGGGGGAGTTTAGGAATACTTTCCAAGAGAAGTGTCTCTCCTTTCAGCTGACAAAGGGGGGAAATGTCAATGAAATTGAAAATGGTTGTCAGACTGAAAGTCTCGACAAAACCAACAAAAGCAACCAGTGGGCATCTTCAACATCTAATGGGCATCAACAAATTTGCTAGTGGGCAGTCGACAGCAAAGAAGCAGTGAACAATTTTCAGCACAGCAAAAGCAACAGTGATTTGTTTTTGACATCATCAGCCAGTGGGCTTTGAGCAATTTTTGATGCTAATTTCATGCAAAGGATAGATGGATCCTTTTGCAACTTCGCACGTGATGGAGTTTTCAAGCAACATTCAGAGATGAATTAGACATACAACTGACTCATGGTCTCTTGAGATTGAAGATTTTTTCAGCATCAACTTGAGAACTTGGAAGATGGTTCCTCATTCTTATTTTGGATTTATCCTTGAAGGGGGGAATGTTAGCCTCTTTCATAAAGGAAATTATAAATCCAAAAATACATAAATTAAATAATGTAAAGTTAGGATAAATATATTTCTTAAATTAGAATATTTAATAAATATTAGAGATACTTAGAAATAGTATTTTGTTAGTAAAAATAAGACTCTAGAATAGAGTCGTTTCCTAGGCTCTAAAATAGGAATAAAGTTAGTAGAATGGTTAGAAGGTCATTTATTGTAAATGGACACTTGTTGGTTTTCCAAGTGATCCATAACTAGATTAAGTTAGAAAATAGAGCTTATAAATAGGTTATTTTCCTAATTTCATTGTGTGGTAGTGAGAGTGAGAGTTTACGTTTGTAAACTCCTGCAATTTGTAATGTAATCTCTTTTCATGATCAATAAAGTTATGTGTCTGAAGACACTTCTGAATCTACAATTAACATGATAAATATCTTCCATAATTTCTTCATGATAAGAAGGAAATTCATAAAGGAATTCTTTGATTTCATCATCCATTAGATCCTCATCATCAATATCGATTTCCATTGTTGAAAAAAGGTTTTCAATATTTCCACAAAAGTTTTTAACCAACACTATAGAAGGGTATATTTCTTTATAGTTTATAGAAAATGTTGAATAGAACTCATCAAGGGAGTAAATTCTAGTAGATGGTAAAATTTCATACCAAGAATTTTCTTTTTCTTTTAGAGATACCATGAAAATTTTCATCTAACAATCTTCATGAAATTTAACCCCAATCTTACGTGTATGTGTATGAAATTTAATCATATACAGAGCAACATCATTTCCTTATTCATCTTTAAATCTTGGCAGATATATCTACCAATCTATGCAAGTAATGTGATTTGGAAAGCCATGAATATGAGAACAATTCATAGGAGCATACCTTGCAGATTGTGGATTCATTTTGAGACAATCAAGTTTCCAAACAGTTCCTCAGACAACTGAGTCTTCGGCTAGTGGAGTTGTCGTGAAATTTTTTAGACCTAAGTTCAATTGAGAATGGAATCGCTAGGTGTATGATGCAAAAAATTTCCATGTTTGTCCTATGTTCACCATTAGAGAGCAGATATGATATTTATCATTCTCCCAAGGATGATTTGACGTGAAATTTTCGTCCCTGGAAATGATGCCAAGATTTTATCACGTAGGGGAAACCCTGGCTTTAGGAAAAACCTTAAGGTAACCTCGAACCTTTTTTAGGCTGAAATTTGGCCCTTCAACCTAGAGAGGGATATCTCCCTAAAAAACAACTACAAAAGTTCATTATATTAGAAGGTTTCTCCTTTAAAACTCTATGGCTAGATTTAATTCATAGGATAAAATTTGGTTGGGTTGTGTACAAAGAACACCATTGGGCATGGAGTCTAATCTATAAAAATGCTATAGATCTAATGAGTACGCTACAAAAATCATGATAACAGCAAATCCTTTGACAAATGGAGAGTTTGAAGAAGAAAACTGAAGTAATAGAAAATTATCTCTAATTGATACTAATGGTTGAGAATGACGAGAAACAGCATAAATAAATCAAGATCTCATAAACTAAAATTTCCAGTCATGGAAATTTTTTTTTATAAACAAAGGGAAAACTGACACGGAATTAAAACACGCTAGTTTCTTCTAAATTGTTCATAAAAGACTGTAATATATTTAAGACTGCTCAAATATACCATAATACAAATGTTTTCAATAAAAAACAACCCTTCTTCATTCTTCATAAACTGTTTTATAGAACTTACATGAACTATTTGCAAAATAATGGCTTCCATATTTAAATAAAAATTGCTAACAATAAAAGAGATAGAGTGTATCTCTCAAATACATGCATATAAAAATTTCCAAACTTATCTACATCTAAATGTAATGTTTTTTTTGGATCCATTGTTGGAGATAAGGAACAAAAAGTCAAACTTGATGAGGTGGCATCCAAGTCATCAAATGTACATGAGCTTTTCCCTCACAAATTCCTAAAAAATAGGGTCTAGAGAGTCCTTGGAAAATTCAAACCATAATATATATTAGAAAACTGAGAGAGTGTTTTGTAAAGAGTCCTTGTATAGAAAAAAACCTCTTTCAGTTTTGTAAAATTTGTTTTCCATTGTTTGGAACCTGATTTTTAAAAAAGTTACTTAAACAGGATTGAAAAATCTTGAAAAATAACCTTCAAATATACCTTCGAATATTTCAAACCATAACCTCTGTTAGAAAACCAAGAGATATTTTCTTAAATGGGTTTGTTTCGGATAAATAATTCCTTCATATTTATAAAATTTGTTTCCATATATTCAGAAACAACTCCCAAATTTTCTTCCATTTATAGGAAAAAGAAAGTTTTAACAGATATTTTTTTTACAAAAATGCACTGATAGTCGGCCTGTCAGTTATATTGGAAACACTGATAAACCCGTTGTCAGTGAATTTATTCAGAAAAATTTATTAGAACATTTAAAACTTTAATAGCCCCACAATCAATGATTTCCATGCATATTATAAATTAAATGATGACACTACAACTATAAACATTTTCTGAAAAAAAAAAAAAAAAAAAAACCAAAAAATGAAGTTTATTGTGATAAAAATCACCAATTAGGTCTTGCATTCATTATTCATCCAGTTACAAGTAAAAACATGAAAATATACATGAATGAGAACTGTCATATAACCATGCTTATCGCCAACATATAACCAGATAAATAAAAATAAGAGAACAACCATTAAAGCCACATAATAACAAGTACATTTCCTAATCACATCAAAAGAAACTTAGCTCTCAGTAACATAGGCAAAATCTGACTAGGGTCGAGACTTCCACATACCACCCGACCATAGATTGGATGAACCAAATCTTTATTTCATCCAATCACCACTCTGACATATTCCAAGCATGAATATGGGATCTCATGTGATAAACCAATCCAATAAAAACAAATGGAATCCAGAGGTTAAACCACCTCCACCCTCACCATGTTGTGATCTCACCTAAACTAATGTCAAGATCACAGAACCAAACCAAGATTGAATGCCTCAGAATTTCTTCTCCAATACCTTGAGGAATTTTCATCACTCCACCCTCACACTTTGCCATGTATCCCACAATTACTAGTCGAGGAATTCCTAGACCACCTCACCTAGATCCAAAATATTCTAGCAATCCAAATCTCAAACTGAGAACCATCCCATCACACCATGGCTATCTAGAAATGGAAAGGCTAGGATAAAATCCAATGTTGAAACCTAGCAAAACCAATGCCAATGACAAAAAAATAAACAAATACCAACATGCACATACCATTCATGTCAAAACCAGCTAGGAAATCATATATGCAACCTGTTACCTGCAAGTATTCTCATTGAAGCTGCTTGATCCTTGCATTCTTTTTCTTTCCTATTGGAAATGTTGTCATTGATGGCAAGGCAAAGTAAGCATGAGACATGAAGCAAAGGCAGTTTTAGAAGGGTCAGTTGATTGGAGATCTGGAGAGGCAGCAGAGGAGCATCAGGAGTAAGAAACAAAAAAGAAAGTAACAGAAGATAGGGTCTTCTAAAAGAAGCCAGGCAGAGGAAGACTCGGAGAAAGCATTGGATTATTGGTGGATGGGTTGCCATCAATACCAAAGGGGGAGACTATTGGAAATGTTGTCATTGATGGCAAGGCAAAGAGAGCATGAGACATGAAGCAAAGGTAGTTTTAGAAGGTTCAGTTGATTGGAGTTCTGGAGAGGCAGCAGAGGAGCATCAGGAGCAAGGAGCAACATCAGTCAAGGAGCAGAGGTATTCGATTTGAGATATATATAATGAGAAATTGGTTCTGAGTGTTGGAACATATTATAGGAGGAACATTCGAGGTTCTGTGACAAAAAGGAAACATTTATTGACTGCTGGAATTGTCTATGAAAGTATGAATAGAGTGTTGAAAAGTAAATTGATGACTGGTTGAAAAGTTACCTCTTATGCATAGACCATACCAGTAGAGGCCATTAAAAGAGTTATGTTTGTGGACAGTGTAAACTCTGTATCTGACTGTAACTATGAGACTTTAACTGTGATTCTGTATATGGTTAAAGTAAATTGATGATTGGTCGAAAAGTTACCTCTTATGCACAGACCATACCAGTAGAGGCCATTAAAGGAGTTATGTCAAATGATTTTTAATTTGTAAGGAGTTTGAATAGCATACAAACTGGAATTCTTGAGCGTTGATGAATATATGAGATTGACTGATCCTTTTTCGAATTGGGTATTAAATAAGGCACTTTGAACGAACTTATAAATTATGTTATGTATTATGATGTGTAAAGTTCTGGGACTCAAGACCTAGGTGGGGTCTTTATTATTATGGCAAAATTGAATATGGGTTTCAAGAGTTTGAAGGTTCGGAGGTAGATATAATTTAAGGGCGCAAAGGGAATCGGGTCTAAATTCCTTGTGTTATATATTATGGAGGAATTAGATTAATTCTTTCTGCGTTCCAATGATGAAGCTCGATTTAGTATGTGATCCCTATTATGAATCTGCACATGGAAAAGTAATGATTCGACCTGCTTGAATCGACATTGAATTGGTGTCAAGCCTCAATAAATAAAATGCTGGGTTAATCTGGTGATGAAGAGTGCAAGAAATGTCACAGCATATGATGGTTAGGTATATTTAATTATGCATTGGATATGCTGTTTGAATGAATTCACTGCAGTGTTGAATCGATACCGAGAAATTGGTCCACCGCACTAGCATACAGAAGTCGTCATGAAGAATTATGATACAAAGAAGTCGATTTACAATGATCGAGCAAGGTAAGTGGAACCTTGAGCAAAGTAAAGGAACCGTGAGGAGCTACAGTAACGGTGGTTTCACCACAAAAACCAGCAGGTTCGGAAAATTTTTAAATGGTAAGTTGAATTTGAGTTTTGAACGCGATATATGCTATCGGCTGATGCGTGGCCTTAAGCGGTTTGGAGAAACCACTTACATCACGCAACTCTTGAGCATTAATGCTCATGCATTTAATTCACATGATATGTGGTTGTGTCTGTCGGATCACGATAGTCAGTGCGACCACTTCTTTGCCGTCGAATGATGTGGCTGATTTAAAGACTAGGCCAGCTCATCATGTGAGGTTGGAGTGATAACCTCTGGACTGTGTGACCACACGACTACCGTTGGATAGTTGAAGGGTAGCGTGAGAGACTTGTAGCCCTTGGATGAGGGGGATAGTTAATGTATGTATGATGTGGGTCCAATTTTGTTTTAAATATTGATGGTTGGAATTTTTATTTAAAGTTGGGTTATACACATATGAACGCACATTCATATGGGTGACATTTTAAACGATGCGCAAAAGTTTTTTTTTATGATATGTGCCCCATATGCCGTGGGACCAAAGTTTCATTACGAATATATGCTTTGTGCCTGCTCTTTAATAAGAGTTTGCGTTAGGTCATATTCGTTCATATTATGAACAGTTATCCATTGGTTTAGTCGTGGAATGAATCAAGAATTTAACCCCATAAAATGAAAGTCGGAGGTCAATATGGCTTGTGGTGCGGGCTTTAGACAAAAGGTGAATATTTATTCGAATAGGCAATAAAGTGAGATATAGTCTGGGGTGCTATGCAAAAGAAACAAAGGTCGTAATATTTGGGAGTTATATATCATTAGATATGGGGTTTGAAATGTTGATTTATTTTGGAGCGGTAACGTGTTGAAATAGTAAAAGTCGAAGTCCCAACCAAACCTTAATATCTACCGGAGTATTAATAAAGTTCAAATTTTATTAAATGTTTCATAACCTTGATTTGGGGCCAAATGTAATTCGAATTAGGAAACTCAAATACATATGAGTGGGCTGTAATATAGCTCTTAAATTGAACTAAACATTGATTGGGTTTATTACAAGAGCATATTATGTACTTTACGGATTTTATAATTGTGAGTATAAGAAGCCTCTGCAGTTAATTAAATTTCTAGCCCAAGAGATTAGAACCTTGAGGGTTTTTCCCAGATTTAAAATCAACAGTTATATATTAAAATACAATTGTATATACAGCAGTCACATAACTGCAGTGAACTGGAGAAAATGCAAGAACGAAAAAGACAGAGTGTGTTTCATGAAAAAATATAGAGAGCTGTGAGGTTTTTGAATGGGTTAACTTGAAATCCATATGATAACTGAATGAAAATCTTGTAATGGGTTTTACATTGTTTGTGATGCATTGGAAAGACTCCTGAGAAAAACAAAAATCCCACTATAAAATTGAATTTAATGCATATTTCTCAATAAGCTGGTAAAAGAAATAGGAAGGCAGAAGGAAAAGAGGCATGTCTGTCCATTTCAAGTTTCCTGAGGAATGCTAACAGTCATAAGGAAATTTCTATAAATAATATCTTATTGATATGCATAGAGAGGTCAGAGAGGTTAAAGATGCAGAAATGATGCAGTGAGGCAAAGAAGAAGGAGGAGCTGATAGAAAAGAAGAGAATGCAGAAATGAAGTAGTGAGGCAGAGAAGAAAGAGGAGCAGATAGGGAATCTGAGAAGATGTAGAGATGATGCAAAGTAGATATGAGAACTGATGAACAGCAGAGAATATGATACAAGAATAGAGCTGATATCCAAGGTAAATCAGCAAGTGTTTTCTTTTGAAAGAGTAAGGAATTTGATGCTTCCACATCAAGTTGTAGCTTGATATAATGTCAGTTGTAGCTGACTGAGGTTGGAGCCTCCTGTAGGTTGGTGCCTATAGAAAATCAGTGGTGAGAGGGAGTTGGAGCTTGCCTTTGCATCACAACAATAATAAAATGTGGTTTTCTCCTTTTATGGGTTTCCACTTATATCTGGTGTCTCAGTGCATGATGTTTATGTGTTGATATGGTTCATCTCATTTGCTCAATACTTGCTGCTCTCATATTAAGTCTGCTGTTACATTATATTATACTTGTTGCTCACATTCTAAGATTACTCACATATTAAGTTGAACATGAAATGAAGGTGTAAATTAGTTTTTAATGAGAAGTTTTAAAAGACCATGAATGTGTTAAACTGATTCAACCCCCCCTCCACTCTCGCCTTGTACCCAAGGGTTCAACATTTCTCGTCTCTTCCTTTATTTTCCTTGTCCTTCCTTTTCTTCCCTTGTAATTCCTTTTCTTGCGTGATTTATTTCTCCTCTTGGTGCTCTTCTCCTATTTGAAACTAATTCCAAAACTACATTGACAAAAGGCTGTGAACTTATCCTCATAATCCTTTTTATCATTGACGCCTATAATTTCTTCAAATTTCCATTATTTTCCTTTAATTTCCTCCTCGCATGCAACCTGTGAACTTTCACCTCCCTTTTCTCCTAATTTCATTTATTTTCATAAATAATATGCCAATTAATGTCTCTCTTCCTTTTCAATGCCTTTTCCATTTCCTTTGCCAATTTCCCCTTAGCCGTAAACACAACAAGTGATGCCCACTAGGATATTTTTCCCAACATTCAGCTTGGAATATGTGTCCCTTGACCGTGGTCTTATTTTTCCTTTAATAACTTTATTATATGAACTTTTAACCTGGGGTTGTTACAATTAGGCATTGCTATATATGTATCCCATGACATGGAATATCTTCATCATGATCATTTTGCATAGGTAATGCATTGTGACATAAAACCAAGTAATGTGGTGTTGGATTCAAACATGTTCGACCTTGTAACAAATTTTGGGATTGCAAAATTAATTGGTGCAAACTCCAACGCTTTAGTTATTTCAACGTTTTTTTTAAATAATCCATGGGCTATGTTGCCCTAGGTATGGATATTTTAAGAAATTATTTTTATTTTCTCTTTCTTCCCAATAATTTTATATGGATTTGTGAAGCAAATTTTGATCAAGATTGCCTTGAATGAAGACTATGGATTGAGTGATAGTGCTTCTACTTAAGGGAATGTTTATAGTTATGGAATTCTAAGAGAGTAAAATGGTAATTGGTTATAGATTCAGGGCCAAATGTAATGTCCTTGTCCCTTTCTTAGGCGACGCTATTGACCCATAAACCAAAATTCACCAAATAATTCACCAAATGCTCCAATGACTATTGATAGTCCTTTGTAGACAATTCCATGCTATAAATATGTCCTCATACTTGTATCATTTCTGACAAGGAAAAACCCCTGCATCTAACTCTAATTATTTTGATTACAATGATTACAAATAGATTACTTGCAATACCCTCAGAGAACCATGTGAAATTTAACTATAAAATCATCCAATTGACAACATTATGCATATCAAAATAACATTAATGCACAACAAAACATTAAAATAAACAACATAGATTCCTAATTAGGGTTAAAAAACATAAATGTATAAGCAAATGCATCACATAGTACTCAATAATTAAAAAAATACACAAATTAGGATTTATAATTAGAATAGATAAATTCACATAAAAATACATATAAAAATACCATCATACGCATTAAACACCTCTCTGAATAAAATTTCCAGCTATCTGCGGGCTCTTCATGTTCCATCCAACGAACTATTGCACTGTTCATAAATCTCAAACATGGGTCACTGTCGATCGGGGTTCTCGGGATAAATGTTATGAAACCGGCTCCAAAAATAGAAGAAAAAAGATATCAACGCCTTAGAAATAAGCTACTTCGAGGGGGAAACCTCCTTTACATTACATAAATGAAAAATTATCTGGGATGATATAAATGACAAAACCCCTCTTTCTATATAGGAGTCCATGGGGTCACAATATAATCCTAGCCGACCTAACAATAATAATGTAAGGGCACAATAAAAAAAACAATATGGGGGTTACAAGGGTACAACAATAATAAGGGGGCCATACTAACCAAAATAAGGACTATACTAGTAATATAGGGACCTAACATGTCCTCCTCTCCTTCAAAAGTGTTGTCCTTAACCTGTCAAAGAGCTTCCGGATGCTTATGTATAAAATTATCATCCTCCCATGTAGAATCTTCAAGAGTTCTTCCACTTGATGAGATACTCGAAATTGATTGATTTCGTAGCTGTCGAGTTCTTGTTTCTGTGACTGCTCATGTTCCAATATGATTTTTCCTTCCTCATCAAGTTCTGGCAATATTGTTTGGACTAGAAGATTTTCACCTATAACCTTCTTTAACCATGAAACATGGAAAACTAGATGCACTCGTGAAGAAGTAGGAAGCTCCAATTTGTATGCCATAGTACCAATCTTTTGCAACACCTTGTAAGGACCATAGTACTTTGGCATTAATTTACTATCCTTCTTAGCTTGATTGAGGGACATTTGTTTGTATGGTTGTAGTCATAAAAATACCCAGTCTCCTACATCAAAACTTCTCTCGCTGTGTTGTTGATCTTCCCGTTGTTTCATTCGATTTTGTGCCAATTTTAGGTTATCCTTTAATAGTTGGAGAACTTCTTGTTGATGGTCGATGTGATCTTCCACTTCTTGAACCTCGGAATTTTATCTTCAATAAGATGTGATGGATGGTGGATGATATCCATAAAGTGCCATAAATGGGGTCATTTTTGCTGCATTATGGAAGGAAGTGTTATACCACCATTCAGCCAGAGGTAACCATCTATCACATTGTGTTTGTTTATCAGATACAAAACAACAAAGAAATCCTTCCAAACATTTATTCACTATCTCATTTTGACCATCGGATTGAGGATGATAAGATCAGCTATGAGCTAGTTGATTACCCACACAAGAAAATAATTCCGTCCAAAAATTTCTAGTAAAAATGGGATATCTGTCGCTTACAATAACCTTTGGTTTTCCATGTAGCTTTTGAATTGTTTCTAGAAATGTAGTAGCAAATGCAATTTCTTTAAATGGATGAGATAATGCATAAAAGTGTGCATATTTGTTAAGTCTATCAACTATGACCATGATGACACTCTTTCCTTCGGACTTAGGTAAACCTATCATAAAATCCATTGAAATCTCCTCCCAAAGTTGACCTGGAATGGATAAAGGCTATAGAAGGCCTGGGGTCTTAATCGTCTCAACTTTATTTTGCTGGAAAGCCAAACATTCTGCCACAAACTTTTGAATATTAGATTTAAGGCTATCCCAAAAAATTTCTTTCTTCACCTTGTGGTAATTTTTTAAAAATTATGAGAATCCTCCTAAAGGAGAAGTGTGAAGTTCCAAATTAATATTCTGTTTTACATGGGAATTCTTACAAAGATATAAGCAATCTTTGTACCATAAGGAGTCATTTTTCCAACTAAATGTATATGATGTACTAGGATCTTGCTGCAACTTTTGAATGAGTGTCGACACTTCTTCATCCTTCCTCCATTCATCCCTTGCTTCAGTTATCCAATCTGGTTGGATAATAGAAATGGCACAAAGAAATGCTTCCACCTCTTCATCCTTTC